>RJWJ010005824.1:0-65977 GCA_004363605.1 Indri indri
GGGCATGGTGGCGCATGCCTGTAGTCCCAGCTACTCAGGAGGCTGAGGCAGAAGGATTGCTTGAGCCCAGGAGTTTGAGGTTGCTGTGAGCTAGGATGATGCCACGGCACTCTAGCCCGGGCAACACAGTGAGACTCTGTCTCAAAAAAAAAAAAAGAAAAAGAAAAAGAAAATGAAAAGACAAGCAACAGACTAGAAGAAAATATTTGTAAGACACATGTTCAATAAAGAACTCTTACAGCTCAGTAAAAGACAAACAAATCCAATCAAAAAAGGCAAAAGATACGTTTTAGCAAAGAAGATATGCCAATGGCTAATAAAAATATGACAAAAAATACTCAACATCTTGAGTCATTAGGGACATAGACATTAAAATTCTAATGAAACACACTTCACACCCACGAAAGTGGCTATGGAAAGTAAGACAGACACCGGCAGATGTTGGAGAGCACGTGGGGAAACGCGAACCCTCTTGTGTTGCTGACGGGAGTGTAAAACGGTGCAGTCACTTTGGAAAACGGTTTGGCAGTTTCTCAAAAAATTAAACATAAACTGCTACATAATCCAGCAACTCTACTCCTAGATATCTACTCAAGAGAACTGAAAACTTTTGTCCACAAAAGACTTATTTGTGAATGTTCATGGCAGCATTATTCATAACAGCCAAAAATGAAAACCCCAGATGTTCATCAGCTGGTGAGTGGATAAACAAAATGTGGTCTGTGCACACTGTCCAGAGGATGGACACGATTGGAGCTCTGACTCTGGCAGGGCAAAGGCAATATATGTAACCTAAACATTTGCATCCCTGTAATATGCTGAAATAAAAAAAAAATGGTCCATCCGTAAGTGGAATATTACTCAGTCAGACAAAGGAACCACGTGCTATGACGTGGGTAAACTTCACCAACGTAACACTTGGTGAATGCAGCCGGACACAAAGCACACACTGGACGATCCCACACAGATGAAATGTTGAGAACAGGCAAATCCAGAGAAACAGAAAGTAGATCACTGGCTGCCGAGGGCTGGAGGCGGGAACAGGGATTAGCTATAAATGAGCCGGAAGGAATTTGTTGGGGAGGATGTTCTAAGTGTTTTAAATGTTCTAAGCTCAATGTTCCAAAACAGATTCAAAGTGATGGTTGCTCCACTCAATAAAGTTACTAAAATCATTGAACTGTGAGCTTGAAATGGTTGAATGTTATTTTATGTAAAATAGACATCCCTAGAACTGTTTCCAAGAACCTTTCAGGGGAGCCTCTGATAAAGAAGGAAGTATGTCTCCATCCCCCATCCTGCAAGTCCATGAGCAATGACAAAGCTCTCTGTGGCCTTTCCTGCAGAGTCGCAGCAAGAGAACCTGGAAATCCAGGCTTTTCTCTCCACCAGAGGGGATGACAGGGGGCTGGGTTTGGAGACCCCCTACGGTGGGGGCCCTTTGGATGAGCTTTGTCACTATAAATGCATTTAATCCCAAGAGTCTACCTGAGTTCAGATTGCCTTGCCAACATGTTAGCTTTGTGACCTTAAGCAAGACATCTGTCCCCTCTGAGCTGCAGTTATTTCAGCTGCACAATGGGAATAATTGGTACACTAAACCGCAGGGCTTCTGATTCCAGCCCAGGGTTATTTCATTATAATTCTGCATTCTACATCTCTTTAGTTATTAAAGATTCCATGTATTTCTGCAGCTACTCATATCCCGAATTAACCACAGGTTAGTGGGGTTACGCGGCACCCGGGAGACTAGAGGATTTGCTTCCCCATCCCTGCTCACCCGCATGCCCAGGAGTCTCAGCTTGCACCTGGGTAGGTGCTTAACCCCAACCTGCCTGCACCTCTGCCAGTGTGCACCCATACTCCCTCGGCGGCCTCACTTCCCCAGGACGTCCACTGCTACCCCGTCTCCATTCCTCCCTCCTTGCTCTCCCCAGGGCGCACCCGCCCCCTGCAGCCCTGGCTGCACGGCCTGGCTCTCCTGGTTTCCCGTGCAGTGACCACCTAGTGCGAAGGGCTCCGGAGACCCCAGTCGGAAGGGCTGCTGTCTGGTACTTCCTGCACTGTGGGCTGGGACTCCGGCCTCCGGCCTCCGCTGGAGACCAGATCGCCAGGCTTGTGTTTCTTACTCCACATGACACTTCCAAGCTCCTGTGAGTCAGTGTCGTGGTGGGTGGCAGGGTGGAGACAGAGTCTGGAGAGGAACGTGACCTCCTCCGCAGCCAGCAGCGGCGTCCTGCCTGGCAGGGGAGGCACGGGGTTGAAGACCTCCGGGGCAAAGAGGAAACCGGCAGGGAAATTCGGTGGTGCTAGTTAGCAGAGGTGCCCCTGGGCCAGCGGGGCAGGTCGGGTTGCTCTGGGCTGCACATTTGAGAGTGAACAATGCAGGCTAGTAAACTGAGGCAGCCTTGCCCTGGGGCAGCAGGCAGAGAGCCTGAAGAAGGCTGGAATGTCCCCTCTGTGGGCCAGGCTGGGAAATCAGAACCCCAGATCCTCACCTTTGCCCCAGCCAGGTTCCCTCCCGAAAGTGTCACCTGAAGCCAGGAGAAGGAAGAAGAGCTCCAGCTCGGCAACCTGACAGGCACAGGGCCCTGTCCTCCCATGGCAGAAAAGGCAGCTCCCAGTGACGACGCATTGCTTTCACTCACTCAGCAAATAACCACGGCGGACCTACTCAGTGTCAGGTGCTGTTCTTGGCCCCAGGGACCCAGCACTGAGCCAAGCAAGCGGTAGAGGAGGTCCCTGCCCTTACGGAGGTTACACTGTGGGTGGGGGAAAAGAAACCTCAAAATAAAATGTTGAGTAATACAAATATCTGGCACGTCAGATGGCGGGAAGTGCTGCGAAGAAAAGCAGAGGACAGGAGGGTGGGGGCAGGGGCGGGGGAGCCGCCCACAGGTGAGGAGGCTGGCGAGGTCCCTGCTTCCGTGACAAGAAGAGGACTTGGAGGGGACAGAGAAGGGACAGAGAAGTGGCAGGATCTGGCTCAAATTACTTTTTTATCGAGGTGAAATATAACACAAGATTGACTATTTTAAAGTGAACGATTCACTGGCATTTAGCGCTCCTGCCCCAGCCCCTGCACACCCCCAACCTGCTTCCTGCCTCATGGATTCACCTATCTGGGACATTTCCTATAAACAGAACCACACAACGCGTGGCCTTTTGCGTCTGCCTTCTCCCACCCAGCACCCTGTCCTCAGGGTCCGCTCATGATGCAGCAGGTGTCAGAACACCACTCATTTTCACGGCTGAGTAATTTTCCCTCGTGTGGAGATTCCAACAACCTTTCTTTCAGAAATGGAAAAGACGATCCTAAAATTCACAAGGAACTGTAAGGGACCCCAAATAACCACAACATTTTTTTTTTTTAAAAAAAGAACAAAGTTGGACACTCGAACTTACTACAAAGCTGCAGTAATGAAGGCAGTGCGGCGCTGGCGCAAGTACAGAACCGTGAAATGGAGCTGAGTCCAGAAACAAACCCGTGCTTCTGAGGGCGCCTGATTTTGACAAAGGTGCCAAGGCCACGCGATGGGGAAAGACTAGTCTCTTCAATGAATGGTGCTGGGAGAAGTGGATTTCCACATGCGCAACAGCAATGCTGTACCCCTACCTCACACCACATGCAAAAATTAACTCAAATGGTTCAAAAGCCCAAACGCAAGAATTAAAACTATGAAAGTCTTAGAAGGAAACATAGGGGTGATTCTTCACGACTGAATTAAATCTTAAACAGCTCAGCCCAGCTCTGTGCTGGGGGTGGGGTTGGGGGATGCACGGACTGCACCAACCCAGCTGAGCCCTGGGGGGCCTGGGCCAGGCAGGACAGTGCAGTGGTGGGAGGTGTCGGCTTCTGGGTCTGTTGTGAAGGCCGCATTTGGTGACAGAGGAAGGTGGCCTGAGCACCTGGAAGCTGCCCTTGAACTTGAGCTGAGTTCACGTCATCAGCAGTGGAAAGCTCCTTCCTGCCAACACCTCTCCTGTTGGCCCTCTGGCTTCTCGCCATGTTTCTCCCAGCCAATGCTGCAGACATGTCATGAGAAAAACTGACTCATGGAGGAACCTGAGAGAAATTTCCAAGCAGCTCAGTACCTGCCTCAAGCCACGGGAACGACAGTGGAATTCTCCTCTCCTCTCGCCTCCCTCTGCCCTCAGCCCACCCGGGCCATGCTGTTCCCTGGCCACCCCCTTCTCCTCCTTCCTGTCAGGGCGTCCAGCTAAGCACTGGTCCCAGCAAGAGGACCCCAAGTGCTGCCTAATTCCTCCTTCCCGGCTGTGGACCCTGGCCCAGGGGTCAGCAGACTTTCTGTGGAAAGGGCCAGAGAGTAAACATTGTAGACTCTGCGTGCCGTGGTCTCTGCTGTAACTACTCACCTCAGCCATGATCGTGCGAAAGCGCCGTAGAAATACATAACGGATGGCATGGCTGGGTTCCAATAAAACTTTATTTACAAAAACAAGCAGGGGGCTACATTAGGCCGCAGGCCATGGTTTGCTGGCCCCTGCCCTAGAGCACCTGCTGGGCGTCCTATGTTTGTGAGAGAGCTTTGAGACCCTCATGAACATGCAAGAAATAATATTAATAATAACAGTAGCAACAGCAACACCATGTGGTGAGTGCCGCCTTTCTGTGGTGTCATCGTCCTGCTCACCGAGTATCTCCTGAGCTGGGATGCAGTGACGAGGGAGACAGATGCACTCCTGTGCCCCCAGGGCTCTAGTCTGACGATGGGAAGTTCCCAAACACCAACAAGGTGAGTGCTGCCTTTATCCCCTTTTAACAGGTGTGAAAACCGAGGCTCAGAGAGGTGACGTGACGTGCCTAAAGCAGACACAGACACTGGATGGGTGGATGCAGGGTGGATCCCCGATGTTTGTTTCTCCAACCGTGTTTGAGACCCACAGGCACCTCAAAACCTGGATCTCAGCCCCATGGTGGGGACAGCCCTCGGCCACAGGCCCACACCAGAAGGTGGCCCCTGGGGACACAGAGGCAGTGATGGGGTGGGGCCTCCCATGACAACGAGCTAGCATTCTTCAACCCACACGCGATGCCTACATGACATCATCTTTGACACTCCTTCTGAGACAGAGACTTTATTCTCTTGCCAGCGCCTTCACTCTCTGATGGGAAGGAGCTTTGATCTGCCGGTTGCATTCCTGCAAGGACTCTGCGGGGAGGACTTATGTCAGGGTGACAAGCGTCCCTGTCCTGGGGGAGGGATCAGCTCTTCCAGCCTCGTCCTGGGGCACCTCAGAGGACTTGCCTCTGACCAACAGGGTGGGCGGAGCTCAACTCTGCTGCGCTGGCCAGTGACACCCACGGGGAGGACAGGCCCACAGCTGCGGGCTGGCAGCAAGGCAGGGAGGGGTGGGTCCCCACCTGCCCGACATGGGAATGCCCAGCACGCCCTGCCGGGAGCCACATCTTTGTCACTGGCACGTTGGGCTGACCCTGGAGCCACCTGAAGACAAACCCTCCTTGCAGTTGGGCCAGCACGATCAGGGAGAGGCCATCACGCCATGTCTGCACGAGCCTTCGGAGGATTTGAGGGACTGTCGACGGGGCAGGTGCAGGTTCAGGGGACACTCGTTAGTCCTCGATCCCGCCCTGGCTGCGCACTCACAGGCACTCAGGCCAGGCCGCGAGAGTGTGCCACGGGCTGCCCCGTCAGCTGCTGGGGCGGAGGCCGTCTGGCTGGACCCCATGGGCCACGCAGGTGGCCGCGGCCCCTCCAGGCAGACAGGGCACGCCTGCCTGCCCCACACACGCAGGCTGTGGTAAGCTGGGTGGGAGGTGGGTGGGCTGGCTCTCTGCGCCTCGGTCCAACTTGGCCCGGGCCGGGCAGCGGCCTCCCAAACCGCATCTGCAGAGGCCTTGGGGCGGGCTGGAAGGCAGGCCCTGCGTAAACACACGCTATTTTTCTTTGAGGCTTATGAGCGCTTATCCATGTCATAAATTGTCACCTACTTACACTGAGGGATCGCAGGCCTCCTTCCCAGGGAGGTCTCCGCCCTCCCAGTGTCGGCTCCCGGGGAACGGAGGAGGGACGCCCGCACGCGGATCCACAGAAACCCCAAGGTCTCGTTCTGCGACATCATTCGTTCACTCAACTCGCTCATTCAATGAACACTTGCCAAGCGCGTCCTCAGTGTCAGGGCCTGTGCTGCAAGTTTCCGATGTGCAAAGAGCCCAGCGCAGAGGAATACAATCACCCAGAAATGCAGCTTCTTCCAGAGACACACAACGCACTGTGTACTGATAACATGATGGGGTGCCCAGGGTTTACTTCAAAATTAAGCAAGAGGAAGGGAAGTGTCTGGGGTCGTGTGGGGGCTGCCAGGGCCGGGTGGCACACAGCATTCATTATCTTGTTCTGTCTACCTTTGTGTAGAAATTCCATTAAAAGGTGTGACGCCAAACCACAGCAGTTATGCGGGAGCCACATGAGGAAGCACTAAGAGCTTCAGTGCCATTCGCTAAGGGGTGTGACCTTGAGCAACCATCTTAACCTCTTGGTCCCTCAGTTTCCTCATCTGCAACATGGGCACAGTAACAGTGCCTGTGTCACAGAGCTGTGGAGACTAAATGAGATACTGTCCAGGAAACAGGGAGTGCTCAGGAGAGTCAGCATGTGGAATCTCTCCCTGCTTGGTGGGATTCTCTTCATCTTCTAGAGGATGACACTGAGGGTCAGAGTGGTAAAGAGACTTGCTCAAGGCCACACAGCTATGGGGATGGTAGAACCAGAATTAGAACCCCTGTCCAGGGGGCTCCAAAGTCTACCACGAGGTGGGTTGGGTGGAAACAGCACAACAGGAATGGGGGGGCCCAGGTTGCTTGGATGAACACAGCCGGCCACAGTGAGTGCCTCCTTCCTCAGGAGTGCTGACACCCTTTCCCCCCGACAATGATGCCTTTGGAGGGGCCAGAACATCGCCCAGACCTAGAGGACTTTGGCACTGAGGAGTGCGGTTTGGGTAGGCTCAGGGCTGAAGGTTGCTGGCACTTCCCCAGGAACTGTCTGGCCACAGCACTCCAGTGGGCTCCCCGCTCCTCGGGTCCTAACACAGACACCACCTCCCCCAGGGGACTCTCCAGCCGCCACATCTCTGCCATCCCACAGAAAGTTAAACATAGAATTGGCACAGAACCCAGCAATTCCAGGACTCAAGCAGAAGTTCGTACATGAATATTCATAGTGGCATTATTCCTAATAACCAGAAAGGTGGGGGCAGTCCAAGTGCCCACCCTCGGATGCACGGACAAGCAGACTGTGGTACGTCCATTCAGTGGAATATTACTCAGCCATAAAAAGGAGTCAGGTGCTGATTCATGCTACAAATGAGCCTGGTAAATACCACGCTATATGCAAGAACCCAGTCACTAAAGGTTGCATCTTATATGATCCCACTGAAATGAAGTGTTCAGAATAGACAATCTATGGAGACAGAAAGGAGATTAATAGTTGCAGGGCCCAGGGGAAGGAGTGACTGCTCCTATGGGTGCAGGGTTTCCTTTTGGGGTGGTGAAAATGTTTTGGGACTACACAGAGGCCTCTACGCACAGCATTTGCACAACATTGCAAATGCACTAAATGCCACCAAATCGCTCACTTTGAAACAGTTAATTTTGTGTTATGTGAATTTCACCTCAATAGAAAAAAAAAGTCAGACTGAAGTTGGGGACAATTCAAAGCCCTGGAAAGTCAATTATTCCATTCCTGACATTATATAAGCGGCAGTGCTGGCCAGGAACGCGGGGTGCGGCTCCAAGTGCTCATGGTTTAAAGTAACAGGAAGCCTGAGCGATGTCATAAATCAGGCTGCTCTGACTGGGCTTCTTGTCCCGAGCAGGACAAAGTGTATCGAATATCCCCAGCATGCGTGAGGCTCTTGCCTTCCCGGCTGCCAGCCCCTGCCAGGGGGAGGCTCCTAATTTGATGCTGGCCTCACACTGAAAGCCGCTCAATGAAAAAATTAGGTTTCAGCATTTTAACAAAACTCAAGCTGGAACTGGCATTAAACATGAGCTGCAGGGTTTCAGGAACTGCAAGGAAAACACAGACGGGCAAATTTCTTGCATGGTTGAAGCAATTGAGGGGATGTTTCCTCTTCTGGGGCCAATGATGGGGCTCAGAGCTGTGGCTGCAAGTGACGGGCGTCTGCCAGCCAGCGAGGCCTGGTCACCGTCCAGCCATCCCTCCAACACGTGCACGGCCAGCTCTTTCGTGGCCACAGCCTGCAGGTCCGAGGTGATGGGGTTCAGAGCCTGGCCCCCGGTGCTTCTGAGCCCTGCCCGCCCAGACGCAGACACATGTGGTTAGTATAAAGCCCAGAACTTCTCTCCTGGAGCTCTACAGGTACAAAGCCCGAATTGGGCTTTGGGGAAGATTCTGCCTTTTCCCATGAGCAAGATTTTTCATCAACCTTTTAGTAAGAAGCTGGAGTCACCAATCTGCCTGTAGGGACACCGAGGACATGGGAAATAAACCCACCCACAGATGCTCCTGACCACAAGAGTCAGAAGTCTATTCAATCGAGTACAATGCTCCCTCCTGCCCCTTGACCTGGCAGGTTCCTGGTCTTTCTGAGCTGCGGTTTCCTCGTTTGTGTAGCTGGGTACCAACACCTTCTCATCAGATCACTGAACTGGCTTTTGCACTCCAGCCCCTATGCCTGGCACCCTCCCCCGAACCTTCTCTCCTGGCCAACTCCGTCATCCTCTGAGTCTCGCCTTGAGCCTAAATCTCCCAGGGCTGCCTTGTCTGACGCCCAGACCGGGTCACACCCTCTCACCTGTCTGCTCCCTGGATTGCTGACAGATGGCCATCTGAACAACCCCAGACAGTTTCCCAGCTCAACATCTTCCACTTACTCATATCCGCAAAGCCCTTTTGCCCGGTAAGGTAACGTACTGAGGTTCCAGGGATTAGGATGTGGACTCTTTGGGGGGCTGTAATTCGGTCTACCACAGGTGGAAAAGCCACTCCCATGTCTTCACATAAAACAGACACAATTTATGGGGTCCCCATGGAACTGACAGCGTGGTAGAGGAGAAAGGCTAACATTTCTGTCTCAGTAATGACAATGACAAAAAAAAATTACTTATGGAGCACCGACTGTGTTCTGGGCATTTGTTGAACATTCATAGACACTACCACGTTTCCCCCAAACAGTGATGGGAGAGGTTGGGTCTTATTCACACTTAACAGAGGTGCAAACTGAGGCCAGGAGGGTCCCATGGCGCCCGAGGGTTCACACTCACATGCTGACTCTGCCCTGCTACAGACAGAGGGCCCCAAGGTCACAGCCTGTGGACCTGCCTGCATTGGAGAACAGAGATCTAAAGGTGTCACAAGAGGTGTCTGTCCACACTGTAACACCTGGGAGGGGACAGAGGGGCCCCACCTGTCCTCCTGCAGGCAGCTCCCTTCCTGCACGACCCCGGGGAAGCAACTGCAGGGAAGATGCCACTGCCCTCGCCCGGCCTGACATGCCTAGCCTCCAGCCCTGCTCTTCTGGCTCCCAGACAAACTAGCACCAGTGAGCTAGGACACCAGCCAGTTACTGAGCAAATATAGCCCCTTGGACCACTCAAGCCAGGAAACCAGAAGTCACAGCCAACGGAATTGTTGCAAGCCTGCAGGACCTGACTGGCAGCCTCAGTTTTCCCTGGGAAAAAGAATTCTTTGCTGTGGCTGGAAACCAGTCTCCAAGGGTCTTGGCAGTGACTCTGAGGTTAGTCCTCTCTCCACCGAGGACTGTGACTGCCCATGTGTGCTGTAAACAAGGTCCACTTTCCAGCAGCCTCATGACCCAGAACCAAGTGTCCAGAGCTCACTTGAAAGGATGCCTAGAAGGTCTCTGAGCACCAAACCCAGAAAACAAGCCTGTGTGCTAAAGCATGTGGGTTTCACTCACGTCCCTCTGATGCTCATTTTGTGTTTATTTACTTTTTGTTTGAATACAATTTTAACAAACTTGGTTATTTTGTCCATCAACACATTAGAATGACAGACGAGAAAGGAAAAAAGAGAAGGAAAGTTAGACATAGTAGATGCATTAATGACATTAGTGACCTTTAATGACTCTCTCTATATGTATATATATATACGCACACATATATATATAATAAAACAATAAAGGCATTGGGGAAGAAATAAAGACGAGGACGTAGCACCTTCTGGACTTAGGCAAAGAAGACCCAACATATGGATAAGACACATATGGAGGAAGAACATCAAAGAGAGAGCAGAACAAGTTCTGAACCCACAATTCAAGAAAATTCTTCTAGAACTAAAAATATTTGAAATGACATATTAAAAGAGTACACTGTGTACCTGATAATATTGATCAAAATGACCAACTCCAAGATATTCTAATTTTTAAAAACTGGACTTTAAAGGAAAGTAAAAAAAAAAAATACCTTTGGCCACCGAAGCACAAAGAGCATGTGACTCACAGAGGAAAGGAAACTGTGTTATCATCACAATTTTTGAGCGCAATACTTTATACCAGAAGAAAAAGCAACAGTATTTTTAAAAAAATATTCAAAGACAGAAAATCTGAGCCAAGGATTTTACGATCAGTAAATCTAATCTTTAAAGAAAGAGTGCAGGTACACTAACATCAGTACGCTTCCACGAGAACTCAGAGAATATTGTTCCCACGATCTAACGGGCAGTCAGCCAGAGAAGGAGCTTAGGACGGCAAAACGGGCGGGAATGACACTGTCACAGGCTGGTGGGGAGCATCACGTACCGTCACAGTCACGTGCCACATAGCCACGATGGACCACACAGGCAAAGGGGGTCCTCTTAGATCCCATTAGATTACAAAGGAGCTGAAAACCCCTGTTGCCCGGTGACACTGCAGCAGCTGCAGGGTCAGCGCACAGCCCACGGCTCACGCGTTCGCGGTGCTGCCGTGGAGACAAACCTCCTGAGCTGCCAGTGATGTGAAAGTCTAGTGCACACAATTACACGTAGGACAGAATCCTTGGTGATGATAATAAATGACTGTATTACTCGTTTATGTATTTACCGCACCGTATTTCTGTCATTATTTTAGAGTATTCTCCTTCTAGTTATTAAAAAATAAAGTTAACTATAAAACAGCTTCAGGCAGGCCCTTCAGCAGGCATCCAGAAGGCACCGTCATCACAGGAGATGGCAGGGTAGTGTGTCACGTGCATCACTGCCCCGGACAAGATGTGGAGGTGGAGACAGTGATGTAGGTGACCCTGGCCCTGTGTGGGCCTCGCCTAACGTGTGTGTTTGTGTCTTCGTTTTTAGCAAAAAACAGTTTAAAAAGTAATCAAAATAAAAGAAATCAAAAAATGTTTAAAATAGTCAAAAGCTTATAAAGATATGAAGAAAGAAAATACTTTTGTACAGCTACTCGATGTGTTTGTGTTTTAAGTGTTATTATGAAAGAGTCAAAACATTAAAAAAATTTAAAAGTTTATAAAGTAAAAATGTTACAGTAAGCTAAGGTTCATTTATTATTGAAGAAAGAAAAACTTGGTATGAATTTGGCACAGCCCACGTGTCGAGTCTCTGTAAAGTGAGTGTCCTGGGCCCTCGCACTCACGCTCCCCAGCGCGGCTTCCGGTCCTGCAGGCTCCGTGCATGGTGCGTGCCCCGCACAGGTATACATTTTTACCCTTTATGTAGTGTTTTTACTGTACTCGTTCCATGCTCAGATATGATCAGACATACAACATCAATACTTCCCATTGTTCCACAGTCACCTGCGCGCAGTGTGGGGCAGCAGCTGTACCGGGCAGCTGGGTGTAGGAGGCTGTGCCATCTAGGTTTGTGCAAGTACACTCTGTGATCCATGCAGTGACAGCAAAATCATCCAATGACACATTCCTCAGAGCATATCCCATCGTTAAAGGAGGCCTGGCTGTCCCTGCAGAGCTGAGATTCAACGGGGAGCACGGGGAGCGTGTACCGTGCAGCGGCCGTGTGCTCTGACACAGCAGACAGGGCATGGCCTGCCAGAGAGGAAGAGCTGTGGGGTGGCCCAGGCAGGAAAAATTACACTGTGGTTAGTGCTTTTAACTGGCAGTGGTCACACTGGTGTTTCTATTTTGAGACTGTTGGATGTGTAAAGTTGGCAAAAGCAAGTTAGTAATTATGGAATATTATATGATATCCACTCCTATTTCCGTGATAACCGGAATTCTCAATGTGGAAGAGAGAATGAGAAGAAAAAATATAAGAGATTAAGCAGAAACTCTGCAGTCCCAAATTTGAAGTAGAGCAGTCAGTATGAACTCAGGAGGCGTTTATTTAGGAACTACCGAGAAACAAAGACTAAGTGACAACCCCTGACGCCCAGAATGTGGTTTTAAAATATCGCTTCTCATTAAAGAAACCAGGGCTCCTTGGAGAAATGGGCGATTCTGGATCTGGAGAGGAAATGCACGAGGTAAGTCCAGAGGAACAGGACGCATCGCAGAGAAACAGGTGTCGAAGCCGACTGGTTAGCAGGAGACATTGGAACTTCAGCAGGGAGATGCAGTGCAACCACTGAACTCACTAATTGTGTTTAAATCTACAAGTTGATGATGAGGGTTTTTTTAAACAATCTAATTGGTCACCTTTTGAGGATGAGAGGGAGTCAATTCATCACCTTCAAAACTGGATAAATAAAAGGAAAGAATCATTGTCCTCCCTTTCCTGTATGGACTGCACCCCGGGGTAACCCACCGACAGCGGGAGGGACGCATTTCTGTGTAAATTCGCTCCGGCTCACGAGGGAAAACACAATGGTAGGATATCGCTCTTTCGTAGCCCCCGATAAACGAATGGAAAGACATTAAGTATCAAGGGCTGCTAATGTCAAAACGGAATGACAAACAAGGAAAGAACCTGGCAAGTGAAAAAAATCAGAGCTGTGTTTAGTAGTCAGGGAAAACATGAATTCGTGTGTATGAGCACTCACCTGCACACGTGAGGACACTTGTGTGTATGAGCACTGACCTGCAGAGGTGAGGACACTCGTGTGTGTATGAGCACTCACCTGCACAGGTGAGGACACTCGTGTGTATGAGCACTGACCTGCGCAGGTGAAGACACTTGTGTGTATGAGCACTCACCTGCGCAGGTGAGGACACTCGTGTGTATGAGCACTCACTGCACAGGTGAGGACACTCGTGTGTGTATGAGCACTCACCTGCGCAGGTGAGGACACTCGTGTGTATGAGCACTGACCTGCACAGGTGAAGACACTCATGTGTGTGAGAGCACGCCTGCTCAGGTGAAGACACTCGTGTGTGCAAGAGCATGCCTGCATAGGTGAAGACCATGTGCTGGGACTTGATTGACATACATTAACTATCGTCATGCCTTGGAAACAGAACTTTTAAACAACCAAAAGTGAAATAAAAACCCTCACATCCATCTAAAAATCCCTTCTCATTTTTGTAGTCATCACCCACCGAGTATGAATTGCAAAGCTGCATTTAATCCCTGTATTTCGTTGCCAGAGCAGTTCCATTGTCCTTTATTTTTGGTTTTGGTCCTCTAGGCAATGAATATTCATTTTCAGGAAACAAATCTACGAAAATGATACAGCTTTTGTGCGAACTGCAAAGCGAGTGTGTGCGGGTCAGCGTTCCCCAGCAAGAGGGACACACTCCGTGTCCCAGCCTGAGCTCCTGACATCTGGGGTCCCCAGAGAATAACTCTGCAGGAGCAGGCCCTGCCCCGATTGGATTTTACTTGGCGCATTAGTAAATCTCCTTCACTGACTTAATGAGAAACAAGAGTCATGTGATAAAAGAGTCACCAGCAATAAAACATTAACTAAATTTACACAGTGGAGGGCTTGAAATTTTCCCTCCGTATCAGCAAAACCAAATCCGTGGTGGAAACAGGAATTGCTATAAATGGCCTCAGACCTAAGCACAGGGACCTTTTCATATTCAGGATGTAGCTTGTTCCAGAGAGAGCACACATAATTTGGACATTTGAAGCACTAGAAATGTGTCCAAATCTTTGCTAATTGGGAGTAGTAATAAGAGCTCAGATTGACGGCCGTGCTGTGTGCCAAGCATTGTAACAGCTTGAAACACAGTAACCAGTTCCGCTTTGTAGGGCAGGCTACCATTATTTCCATTTTACTGACGGGAAAACTGAGACTCAAAAGGTGAGTGGACTCATCTGAGGTTACTCAGAAAATAATTGACAGTGATGGGTCCAACCTCCAAGCCAAGAGACTTGGACCCAGGCACTCCAGTACTTTCAATAGTAAAAACGGGGAGAGAGAAATATAGAATAATTCTGACACCCGACTGTAGTGAGGAAGGAGAGGGCACCTCCCCAGAGGGCGCTGGGATCACCAAGGGTGCCACTTGCAGCCTGAATACAAAGACGCTTTCCAGTGATCTCTTTCTGATTGGTTTGATCATAGTATTTTATTCTGAATTTGAATTATCATCGAAGGGTTTCACATTTCTCAGAAGGGAGCATGGACTTTTACAATGGAGGTGCCCTTGTTCACAGTGGAATTGCATGACTTACAGACATTTTCATGTAGCCAGTTACCTAACCCCATGTGGGTAGGGTTATGTCGGCCACTCGGTGATTAGAGGAAAAGAATTGCCTACAATTAGCATAGCAGTTGTCTAGGTGGAAGTTGGAACTTCTCATAAATGGGCTTAAATATATTCTGAAGCACACTTGCTAAGCCCTCACCTCATGGGATTGCCCCTGGCGCTCGGAGAGGGTGGCATCGAGAGGTGGGTGGCATCCTGGTGGTCTCATTTGTCAGGTGAGCCACGCCCACACCAACCTTCCTCCCAGCACAGAGCTGCTGTGGCCAAGCTATTGACAAAAGCCCCCCAGGGAGTTCCGAGCCAGCCCGAGAGAAAAGGGCTCTCTCGCTGGTTGTCTGCTGTCACTTTCCCAACCGGGGGATGGACCTCGGGTGCTGGCGTCTGCCTAGACTCTCCTCTCCTGACACCACTCCCCCAGGCACAGTGAGGGCCCTGAAGATGTGTGCCCTGGTCCCCCAGTGCAGTGTGGACCTGGGACCCAAGCTGGGACAATCCGAGTGCTCCCTCCGTGGAGCTGGCACGTGCGGGGTGGTGCCTTTGAGCTCCCTGGGCTCAGGGCCCCCCTCCTCCCTGGAGTCTGCAGTTCCCTTTGAGCCTGTGGCCCCCAGAATCCCTCCCCATGGCAATCCTTTGTTCTTGTGCTCTAGTGCAAAGTGGAGGCTTAGTTGGGACTCCTAGTCGCAGGTGCCAGAGACCCACCTCAAACCAATTTAACCAGAGAGGCCATCTGTTGGTTCCCGTAACCAGCACATCTGCCGGGTGGGTCTGGCCTCAGCACACTTGGTGCAGGGATCTCACTGAAGTCTCAGGAATCTGCCCCTCCCCTCTCTCCATCCCTGCACGATGGTGTCTTGATTTTGCTCTCAAGTGAAAATGACCCTTGGCTGCACAGGTCACAGCCCACACAGGCTGGGGTCCCAGCGAAGGGGGCATGACCTTCCCTGCAGCTCTGGGGTTGGCTTGGGCTGGTCTGTGTCTATCTTTGGGTCCGTTAGCCTGGGGACGGTGGATGGAGAACTCTGAGCTGCCAGACACAAGGCACACGCCGCCCACAAGCCTATTTCATTTTAAGAGAACGAAACCCAACCCAACCAGGTTACGCCAAGGGGCTGGCGGTGGTAGTAAGCACGCAGGTGTTTGTGGACATCAAGAACAGGGCTGGGGCGGGAGCTGGGAGCTCATCACCCCATCACTGCTCGGTGTCCCCAGCCACTAACCAGCGTCCTCCCCTGCTCAGGGCACCAGCCCAGCCTGGGAGGCTCTGCTTGTGCCAGCGTGGGTCGGGGGACCTGGGGAACCAGTCTGCTGTGGTCAGAGGGGTGGACACTCAGGGTCCAAGCATGGCTTCCCAGGCGTGCGGGGGTTAAAGAGCCACTTGGGGTCACCCCTCACCACCAGCTCACACCCACACACACCCTAAGCCACTCTTCTTCCCGTTGCCATGATGTTTTGCTGCGTCCACTCATGACTAGTCACACGCTAGATAACCTTCCTTCTTCTTTTTTTTTTAATACACTCACTTTTTAAACTTCCATGTGGCATTTTCTAGGCAGCAGCGGCAGTGGCATCTGTGTGGTTGCCAGCCCGGCGTGCTAGGAATGTTTTTGTGATGCGTGGTGGCAGGTGCCAGGCCGTCTTGGAAGCTGAGGCACAAGAAAACAGCAATCCCAACCCTGCCTTAAGCCATGATTCTGATGCTTTGTTCACCAAGGAATTTTTTGCATTTTGATTTTTTTATAATTGCATTAAATTATCTCGATGATGGTGGGGTTTTGTGACATCCCCTCAAATTTTACACCCAAGGCAAGTGCCTTGCCCGCCCTGCCCCAGCTCCAGCCCTGCAGAATATTTTAGGTAAAAGTTCGAAATTCTCATGCCTGTGTCACCTAAGGTCTCTCCAGTCCTGGGCTTTGGAAGCGCTCCCTTCACCTGCCTAAAATAGAATCACACCCTTTCACGTCGGCCGATGCAAGTCCTCCCTCCCAAGTGAGGAAACCGAGGACCAGCTGGGGTGGGTGACAGGCCCAAGGCCCCGCCGTGTGAGACAGCAAACTCCACGCGGCGGTCCGGGTCTGCCAGACGGTTTCCCTCCGCCACCCCCGACACGTCAGGGAGGGCAAAGGGAGTGAGGGCTCTGGGCCCGCTTCCCACCGGCTGTGTTTTATTTCTGAGCGCGCCGTCCAGCCCTGGCCCGGCCAATCGAGAATTCCACTGGGAAGGAGCCCGGAACTCCTGAGCCCAGGCCAGGGCCGCGGGGGTGCGAGGCCTGCAGGGAGAAGCCCCACTGCGTGCCCCTCCTGCCCCACACCAGGACCCGAATGTCTGAGCGGTGACATCAGAGTGGAGTGGGCAGAGACCACCCTGGAAAGGAAAAACAAGTCACAGAAAGGGCGGGGGTGGGGCAGGGTGAAAGGCGGGGGGCAGGCCCTCTCCCTCGCCTTGGTGCGCAGGCGACATTCGGAACAAAAATGATTTCTGGTTACATAAGGATATTGCTGTTCAAGCCGGTCACCGGGTGCTTGTCCCGAGGGGGCTCACAAAACACATCATGCCGTGTGAGCTCCACGACGGGCCTCTGAGGAAGGTGACATTTTATTCCCGCTTTACACACAGGGAGAGCAAGGCTAAGAGAGGCGCAGTGCTCCGCCGAAGTCTCTCACTCCCTAAAACATGGGGCCGGATTCAAACCCTGGCCATCCCAATAGCGCCCGTGCGGAGTGAACCCATCCTCAGCCTGCAGGAGGCCCCCCAGCGATCCTCGCCAGAAGTCAAAGGCATGTTCCCTAAGCCTCGGACCCCAAGAGTGGCAACACCCCAAGACCCCTCTCCCCCTGTGGACTACCCTCTGCCTCCATCCCCCATCACCAGGCCATGGGACCCTCCGCTCTCATGCTCTCTCTTCTCCCAGGTCAGTAGAAATCCCCGGGTGGCCGGGTCTGTGCCCCACGCTTGCACCCTCGTGCCAGGGAGAAGTCGGCCCCTGGATGGGTGAAACCCAAGCTGGCCCTGTCCACCCACGTGTGAGATTCCTGCAGAATTATGTGCATTTTTTGGTGGCGAGAGGGGGGTGCTTAAATATTTCTGATGAGACTGAACTGAGGCTGTCTGGAACCACCCCCTGAACTGGATCAGCTCCCCAGACACTGGATCTCACCACTTATCTGCTAACCAGCAACAAGGAACTCACATTACGGCTTGGCCGAGAGGCATGCCACCGCGAGAATGTGAGCGGCGTTCCTTTCCAGAAGTGGGGGAAGAAGCCGCCTGCCTACTGAGAAGCCCATTTCCTGCTCCGACCAGGTGGAAAATCTGCTAAACTCAAAAGGTCAAACCTAGTTTAATTTTATGCCCTTTTGTTAAGAATGTTCCCTTAAAAAAAAAAAAAAACTCACGTTTCTTTCCAACTTTTCAAAAGTTAATTCATGTGGAAGAAAAAAAAAGATTAGGATAAAGTTTCAAATATTAAATTCAAATGTAGGATTAATGACTTTTATTTCAAAGCCCAAGAGGTTGTCTGGAATTTAGGACATTTTTGGAGTAGTCGACACCAGACATAACCAGATGCGGTCGTGTTTTGGACCAAGTCAGCACAAATCTCGCACCTTGAAAGGCTATATCCACGTCTGTCTTAACACAGTTTCCCCCTTTCTTGAAACTCTCCATCCAAAATGAATTCGGAGCCTCCAGCTTAAAAACAAAGACTGAACACTCTTCACATGTACGTGCAAGGAGCTGACAAGCGTAAGCCTTCCTCAGACTCCCTCGACACGCTCCCCTCCCCCTTCCTCTCATACGCACAGGAACGCCGGCCTGGGGACAGCACAGACATGACTAACGTGAGAGAAGAAAAGGTAGGCTCTCCCTCCGTGTGCTCCCTCTAGAGCCACTAAGCACAGGGACGATGAGCCTCAAGCCTGCGGCCCCACGGACGGATTCTGAAAGCTCCCACGGGCAGCCCCTCTCCGGGTGATTTCCAGCCCAGTGTGGCTTGGACCACTTAGGAAACAGTCTGAATAAGTCCGGGTGACTTATCCAAGTCCACAGTGAGCCTGCAAAGACAGCATGCCCCGATCCAACGACGTCGGCCCAGACGTGAAGGACATGGCAGACACAGTGGGAAGGTGCCGGACACCGAGATTCCAGGCCTCGGCTGAGTGAAGAGTGCTCTGTGGAATGTGATCACCCCTGGAAAAAAGAACTCCACAAGCCAGTGTGTAGGGAAAATACTCCATGCTCTGAGGTTTGGGCTGCAAACCATGGCCCTCGGGCCAAGTCCGACAGGCCACTTGTATTTGTAAATAAAGTTTTATCGGAACCCAGCCGTGTTCATTCATCCGCAGAGCGGCTATGGCAGCCGTCCCGCTACAGCTGGTGGGTGTGACAGACCATGTGACTTGCACAGCCTATGGCCTGGCCCTCTGTAGATAACGTTTGCCAACCACCGCTTTGCTCTGAGACCTTAGAGAGTCACAAATCACATCAGCGTCACCTTCCTCCCATGTGGGGAAGACACAGCACGCATGACCGTGGTAGCAGACATGCTCCCAGCTTTGCACAGCCCGTGGGTCGCAGCGAGGCCCAGGGATTTCGTGGAGTCTGCACGTGGGTGTCCCAGAGTGGCTGTTTCTGTAGGGGCTTAGAGGGAGCAGCCGTTTCCCACCCCTGGAGACCTTCAAAGCAAGGCTGTCTGTTCTTGTCCCCCCAGATCTCTAGGTGCTCGGAGCTCCTGGTTCAGAATCTCCCCCCGCCCCGCCCTTCTCCTCCTCACCGTCTGCCATGCTGGTTAAAGCGCATCTCCAGCCCGTCGCGGGGGAGTGGAAAGTTGTGTGGGTAACGGGTGTATATTTTTCAGAATGTGCACTCAGCTACCCTCAATTCTTCTTCTTGAGAAAATCATGAGTTATGGATCACTCTGTGAATTTTTATAAAATGAAGGCCCCAGAGTGGGAAGACTTGGGGACTAACCACACCAGCACCCCGTGGGTTCCACTTTCCCTGGAGACGGGGCCACATTGGGCTGGTTTGGGGAACCTGGGCTGGGCTGGTCCTTGCCCCTCCCTGTGGGCTTTGCTGTCTAGGATTGGTTTGGACCAACGTTCAGTTGAGTTTGCATTAGCTGGCGATCTGCCAGGTCAGCTGTGGGGTTGATAATTCGGGGCAAGAAGAGCAAGAATGAAACCCAGGCTGAGCTCAAAGATCACCACATTGCCTGGCAAAGTGGCAGCTAGAGCCTGGGATCTGTCACCGAAACAATAGCCGTACCTGGCACGGAACAGGGCACCATGAACCATGTCGAACAAAAGGATGGTTTCCTCATATTATCAAGGACGGTGAGCAAAGAAAGTTTTCCCCTCTCTTCACGTCAATTTCCTCGTCCATAGAATGACCCCTCAGGCTCCATCCTACTCAGATGTGAAGTCTTGGGTGATATGTTGCACAGTAACGTACAAATAATCCAGAAGGAGTCACCTTTTGTGATTGTACCACTCCTTGGCAGGAGCTTGAGAAAATCATATCAATATTTATCTGGTTGTCATTAAAAGAGCTACAGACAAAAGAACACCGAAGGCCCTACTCCAGGCGGAAGGAGCATGGTGCTGTCCTTAGGACTAGACAAGCAAAAACCATATCTTCCCGCTTTGTTTTCATATTAACCATTTAACGAATATGGATTAAGTACCCGTGTGTTAACAGATGAGTGATTCATCAATAGACAAGGCAGCCACAGTCCTTGTCACACATCAAAAACATGCCCAGTGTTATGAGAGAAAAATGTGGCCCGTCGAGTGGGACATCAAACGGGGGGTCAGAGGACAGCACTAAAGGCAGGGTGGACGTGGGAAAGAGTGTTCCCAGCCATGCAAAGGCCCCGAAGCAGGAAGGCCCAAGGGGAGCCCCTGAAGTGGTAGAAGAAGAGCTGGGGAGAGGAGGATCAAGACGTCACCTGGGAAGTAAGCGTCACTTTCCTCTCCTTCTCGGGTCTAATTATTTCCACTTGGACATCCACAAAACTGGCCCACACAGACTCTCCAGACAGGAAGGGGTCATGAGATTCTCCTCCTTGGACTTGCCAAGGTGCTAAGTGGTTCGATCAGAGTTGGCTGAGTGCTTTAACAACCCCTAGTCTCGACACAGGGAAAGCCTGTTTCTTGCCCACATCTGAACCCAGCATGGTTGGAGGAGGGCTCTGCCCCACAGAGTCATTCAGGGCCCAGGCTCCTTCCATCTTGTGGATCTGCTCTCTGCCAGGTGCCGGACGCCTCTTCAGCACATACCACTTGTGGCCAAGAGTCAGCCAATGGCCACATCCAACCCAAGGGAGGCTGGGATGTGCAGGCCGACCATGTCCCAAGGAAGAAGAGGATGTGGAGGGGAGTGGGCACCGCCAGTCCCTACTAAGGTAGCTCTGCAATAGACAGGGAGGGATTGACACCTTTCCTCTTGACCAAGGAGCACGCCTTTGGGACACCCAGGGGAAAGCTCCATGGTGGCATGGCCAGCACTGGAGGGAGAGATCTGGGGCAGGGGTCAGCCAGGCAGCCCTCACCCCAGCCCACAAATCACACCACACATGCAGCGGACGGCCCGCTCTACCTGCTCCCGAAGCCGGCCTGTCTGCAGGCTGCAGGTGGGGCTCCGTCAGACGGCCTGGGTTTGAGTCCTGGACACGCTCACCATACCTACCGAGTGGCCTGAGCAGGTGAGCTCACCTCCCTGTGAGACGAGAGTGGTGGCTAGAATCTGCAACGCACAGGTCACGGCAGCTGACGCAGCGTGAGCGCTCGGTAAGTGACAGGTGCACCGAGCAGTGGAATGCAAGTCCTCAAATGTCATTTCATGGTCTTTCTAGAGGATATTGTTTTGTTAACTTATGTATGTTTTTGCTTAAATCTAGGGTGGAATCTGGGGTTTTATTATCTCATCGGTTGGCCCAAAAGCCTGTTGGGGAACCTGCCCCTTTCCCATCTGAGTGCTGGGAACAAGGCCCATGGCACGTGCTTGCCCAGTGTTGCTTGCGCGTCATGGACATGGTGCAAACTCTGCAGCAAGACTGACTGAGCGAGCTTCTTGGTCTGGACACTTGGCAGCGGTGTGGCCTCAGCCAAATACTTAACCTCCCGGACCCTCGGTTCCTTGTGCGTAACGTCAGGGATGATACCTCCGCGCAGGGTCGCAGGGTTTGCAGAGCTGCTCTGTGAGAGGCTGTTAGAACAAGCACGGGGTGGACGTGGTGTGGGCTTTGTTCTCTGCTGCTTGGAGCTGCTGGGAATCTGCTCGGGTGATACGTGCACAGCGCCTGGCACACGGTGAGCGCTCAGACCGAGAGCTGTTGTCGTGTTCACTACACAGCACGTGGCCCTTGCCATCAGAATCGAGTTGCTGAGCTTGGACTGTGAGTGTGGACGGGGACACCAGCACAATGACCATCGCGTCATCACTCTGGTTGTCAGGAATTCCTCTAGGAAGGAGGGACCCAGCCTGGCTCCCAGAGCAGCGTCACTCAGATGGCAGAGAAGCAGCCATTCTTCCAGACAGAGCAGTGAGGTGCCAGGTGCCAAGATACCCGCCCATCTGAGGCTCTTTCCTGTCCCGGGTGCTGGAGGACGAGCCAGGCCAACCCTGTCCCTGTGGCCGGGCCAGCCGTGGTCCGGGCAGCCGGCCCACTGGGATGATGCGATCCCGCTCCCAGGGACCTGGGAGGCTGCACAGGCTCTCAGGGATGGGGGGGCGGGGCATGTTCCCACAGGTGCCGCTGGCAGCAGGGCTAGTAGCTGGGGCCAGGGGCCATGGGGCCAGGCCAGGCCAGAGCAGGGGAAGTCTGTGGCATGTTCATGTCCCCCCAGCCTCGGGGTCACAGGAGCTGGGACTGACCACAGGCCTTCAATCTGTCATGATACCCCAGGAAAAAATACAGCCCAAATACTGTTTTTTCATCCCTTTTATTATCCTAACGAGACCTAACCTGGAAGCACCGTTGGCACGGAGCACTGAGATGCATCCATCAGGTCTCGGGGCCACAGGCTGCCCGTGGGTCTGACAATTCCCGTGGAGCCCGAGGTCACCGAGGCCCAGGCCATGGTCGGGAGGGATGACGTCCTCCCCAACAGCTTTATGGCCCTGCACCACTCCTATAAAAATCCCCGGAGCAACAGTGTCCACGGTGTCCCAGCACGTGATGTCACCGTGCAAAGCGGGGCTGCCACTTTGGATCCCAGAACGGGGAAGTTGGCAGTTTCCAGCTGTGAGGGGCGTGGCCCTCAGGCCAGTCCTTGGACTGACGCAAGGGGTGTCTCCGAAAGCCGAGCCCCTCCCCACACTGAGCAGCTCATGGCCTGGCCAGTCCCCACCATTCAAGGACCACGGTTTGGGTTGGGGGCGGTTCCTGGGAGCAGACAATCGCCTTTCGGCCATCGACCTTGTGGTACCTGAGGAGTCCTGCCACCTCCGGGTCTCACCTGGGCCAGGACTTCCACATTAGAGGGACCCCAGCCACCAGGCCCCTGGGAGATTCTCCTCCACACGCAGGGCGGGCTTCAGGGTGTGCAGAGGTGCCCGCGGCTCCACGCTCAGAAGGATCCTGCCCTGGGGGTGAGGCTCTGCTATGGCCACGTGGATGCTTCGTGCGTGACTCAGGCTGGGCCCACGTGGCAGGCCCACCCCCAGACGATCTCTCTGGAACCGTCAGACAGCAAACTTGCCTCTGAGCCCCATCTCTGCCCCGGCCGCCCTGTGACTGGTTAGTCCTCAAACCTCCCCTTGGCCTCCCGTGGCTCTTTGGAAAAATATCAAAGTCCATATCATGCCCTAGACAAGGGCTAGCCCGGCGTAACTGGAGCCCAGCTGGGCTGAGGTAAGTGGTAACTCCCTAAATCATGCCCGAGCGCTGGCCCTGCCGTTAAAGCTTGTGTGGCTACAATTCGGCTTCGGCTGCGCTCACAGAACCAAAACAGCGGGGCTCCAGCAAGACGTGTGTGGGTTTGTTTTTCCCACGTGAAGGCCTGAGTGCTGCTCTCAGAACCACAGGGCTGCTCTGCTCTTGTCAGTCACCGTGGCCATCCTGTGATGATTCAGGGCCGCGTCCCCACCAAGACGTCAGAGGGGAGAAGACGGGTGGCGGTCCCCTCCTCCTCCTCCTCTTCCTCCTCCTCAGGGACACATGGGCTCGTCACACACGTCGCTGCTGCCAAGGAGGCTGGGGAAGCACTCCATATCCCGAATTGTGACTCGCCCAGTTAGAGATTCTCTCCCACGGAAGGGAGGGAGAGGGAGGTTGGGAACACGGGCAGAGTCCCCCTGCTGCGTGCCAGCTGCACAGGCTGCCTTTCACCTCTCTGAGCAGGACGGGCTCTCGCAGCGCTGCCCCTACCTGGACACTGTGCCCCTCCCCTCGCCCAGCTGACTTCTGCACATCCCTCACGCCCCGGCTCGGCCGCCCCGTCTGCATTGGGCTCCGGATCTGCTCTCTTTGCCCTGGTCCCTCTGTGCAGTCATGTGACCCGCGGCTGCCCCCTCAGAAGGTGCCGCACTTCCCAAGGCGGGAGTTGGTTTGTTTCCCGTGAAACACTAGCGCCTGGTCCAGGCCCGAAACCACTGGCTGAAAGATTGAGTAAATACTTGTGTCTTCCCCAGTCCCTGGGGTCCCCTCCTGCAGAGGGACACAACTGGGAGTCGTAAGGAAGCAAGGCCATAGCAAGTGCTGACAGTGGAGACTCTACGAAGTGGCAGCACCGTCACCTGTCTCAGTTGGCTTAATCCTCCCAGCAGCCCTTTAAAATGGGCCGAGGACACCCACCGTCGAGAGGCCCGGAGCCCACCCCTGCTCTGCTCCCCAGCATCTTCCAGGAGCTCCTCCCTGGCAGACCCAGCAGTAGCCTGTGAGTAAAGGAGCCGTGTGTCCCTGCTGCTGGGAAGGGGCACTTTCTGTGGAAGGTCCCCAAGACCCCAGGAGGCCAGGGTTCCACAATTCCATGCAGCCAGGGCCTCTGGAATGTGGCTTCATGGTAGGTCCCCTGCAGTGGCTCCTGGAGACCCACAGCTGGGTGACACGCAGCCGTCCCCTGCTGGACCACAGGCCAGAACACAGGCAGGCACATGCCCCTGGGGGCAAGGATAGAGCAGCTCACAGAGGGGTATCCAGTCTTGCTGGGGCATGAGGACATCAAGGAAATGCCAAAACATACCCCAAAGAAAAGTCTGCTGGGGCGACTCGGCCAACTTCCACACCATTTTTTTTTTAAAGCCAAAAGCCCCACTAGGTCTTCATTACAAAAAGGACAGGTGCTCATCATTGGGGTGAGCAGAACACACTGAATGCAAAAGACACGAGGGTGATCCACGACCTCCCAGCACTCACAGCCAGGGAGCCCCTCCGTGTCGGCATCACACCTCGCTGCTCTTGACGGAGAGACCATGCTGCTGCTGTCTTGGATTCGGTCCCCCTGGCTCACATGGGAACAGAGGGAGCCGCACCATTCCCATTCCTCTCCCGGGTGAGCGGTGGGGCGGATGGTGGTGGATGCCAGGGACAAATGGTGCCTGTGCCCTCCACCCAGACCTCCCCAGGGAACACAGCTGCCGCAGACCTGCTTTGTCTCCCATTTCCCGCCCCTCCCCCAGCTTCTTATCACCCGGGGTAAGTATTAATATGTGAGATGGTTGTTTTGTTTTTAGCAAGCATTTTCCTAGCTCTCCCCACATGCTAGGCACTGCTCTAAGCAAGTCACAAATACTAACTTGGTTAATAACTACTTTAGGAGGTAGGTACTCTTATGATCCTATTTTACAGATGAGGAAATTGAGGCCCAGAGAGGTCAAGCCACTTGCCTGAGGTCGCACAGCAAATGGGTAGCAGCAACTGGGCTTGAACGTAGGCATTTGGGCACCAGAGCCCATGCTGCTGTCGCGGAAACACAGGCCAACCAGAGCCCATGCTGCTGTCGCGGAAACACAGGCCAACCAAGCATGGGTGTGAGGACCCCATGGAGCAGCCTGGCCTGGGGGAGATGGAGGGATGGGAAGTGCCCCAGGGATGGGAGCCCCTCCGAAGGCGCTGCTTTTTTGAAAATATCCCAGCAAGAAGAATTGGGTATAGAGCCGTGGTTAGGAACCTGGCTATAGCGAGAATCACCTGGTGCCTTGAAAACTGCCCCCCAGGACTGATTCCCCGGGTCTGGGCTGGGGCCCAGGAGTCTGCATTTCTAAGACATCCCAGGCCCCTCCACCAGGAAGCTGTGTGACCTGGGCTCTTAGCTTTCCAGGCCTCAGTTTCCACACCTGTGAAGTGGGACTACTAGTGCTTTGGTGAGTACAAGCAGCCGCCTGTGACGCACACGGGCAGCCCGGCACAGCCTGTAAGCCCGCCACAGAGCCAGCAAGTGTTGCAAAGCGCGCGCTGCTTTCCACGCAGAGGCGAAGGCGGGCACATCGTTTTGCTCCGCTGCCATCACAAAGCGTCACAGGATGGGCGGCTCCAACAGCAGAACGTATCTCCTCGGTGCTGGGGGCTGCAAGTCCGAGATCCACGTGTGGGCAGGGCGGTTCCCTCTGAGGCCTCTCTCCTGGGCTTGCAGACAGCCACCTTCTTCCTGTGTCCTCATGTGGTCGCCCTTTTGCGTCCTAATCTCCTCTTCTTATGGGGACACCAGTCCGGCTGGCTCAGGGCCCACCCCAATGAGCTTGTTTTACCTTAATCACCTCTTTAAAGGCCCCGTCTCCAAACAGGCACGGCCTGAGCACTGGGGCGGAAGCATCAACAGCTGGACTTGTCGGGGACAAAACTCGGCCTGTAATTGTCGGTGGGCGCAGACAGCGCCTGTGTGGAGGTGCTTCCACAGGGGCACTGCTGAGAACCCCAGTCGCACCCCCTTTCCCTGAGCAGGGCAAGCGAGGCAGGGCCGGCAGTGGGTTGGCTTTGACAACTGCGTAGCCAACGTTCCTAACCTGGGCTGCCCCTCTGCGCCCGCCCACCCTGCGCCCCTCCTGGCTGCGCGAGGGTTAACCCGAGGGTCTCTGGAACTGGGTGGATTTACTGCCGAGACCTTTATCATCTCACCCTGACGTGGAGGGCTCACATTTCTTACTTAATTACTTGTCCTGCAATCAGAAGAGATAGCCGGTCTCTGTGTTGAGTTGGTTGCAGCTGTGAACTGTTTATTTACTTTTCCTCAGCCCGGGAATGGCTGTAATTTAAAGGTTCAGATCTCAGCTACCCTGCCTGGTGCAAACCCCTCTTAAACACTTCCATATTGCTCGGGAGGAATGTCGCGGGAAGCCGCCCCCACCTCCCCCTCCCTTCTCTGGATGGAGAGCGAGAAGGCAGGTGTGTTCCTGGTGTCCGAGGCTGCCCACGCGTGACTGCCAGCCCAGCAACAGCCCCACACAGAGGCAGAGGACCTGCAAGCCACGCCCGGGGGTGAGGACCACACGCTGCCCCAAACTGCCCCCCTCCAACAGAAAAGTTGTCCCTGCCACAGCGCAAGCCCCGCTCTCACTAATTCCTGCGCCAAATGGTGTAATTACCACTTAAGTTGTCAAATGGCATCCAGATGGTCTTACCTTTCACACCCGCGGTTTAATAAGCTTTTAGGCATGACCTCTGCAACTCGTCCTCCACCTGCGCAGCCCCGATTTGTGAAACCCGAGCCCACAATTAGATCTGATAATGAGAGCGGAGAGCGCCCAGCCTTGAACTCTGCAAGCTGCTTCAAGGGGTGCCCAGCGAGTCACCCCATGCCACTGACAAATGGCATGTGTCCCTCCACAAACGGAGCGGCCCCCACACACAGGCACCCTGGGGCCCGCCGGGGAGATCACAGGCCTAGAGGCCCTGAGACCCAAAATCGCCTTGGGGGGCCAGGCCACTCTGGGAGCTCAGGCAGGCTGTTGCTGGAACCAAATTCTGGCTCAGAACTGGAGGCTCAGACCTGACTGTGACCCCCATGCTGTTGTTCAGGGCCTGCCTGCCCCAGGGCAGCCCTCCTGGGAGGCACCATTTCTAGTACCGTCACCTCCGCCAGCACCAACAGGTGGGCACCCCACGTGCAGCTCACCCCACTGCCGAAAAGCCTCCTGTGACTGTCTGTTGATCACCCCTTTGTATTCCCTTGAGCCAGAGTCACTGCACAGCGAAGCTCTTGCTACGGGGAGCATGATCTTGCACTGCAGATGACAGAGTCCCAGTGTCTGTTTTGAAAATCAAATTATTCTCTCCTGGGAGGGGGCACAGTCCTCTGATAGCTACGGAACTAACATGCACCAGGCACCATGTCCACCTATTGACTTCCTTAATCCTCACAGTAACTTAAGTGCTGTTTTATCCCTCATTTGCAGATTAGAAAACTGTCACGCAGAGAGGTTAAGTGACTTACCTAAGGCCACACAGCAGGCGAGTGATGGGAATGGCTTTTGAAACTAGGTGAGGAATCAGACATCACAATTGTGTACAACTATGATCCCCTTTGGATAAAAAAATTTAGTTAAAAATGTATTGATACACATGTAGGATAACATGTTATTATAGATACTAAACCAAGCTGAAAGGTTTGTGTAAGGGTTTGGAAAATTCCAAATATGTCTAAAAGAGCCCCCCACACAGATGTTCTCAAGCGGATGGAAGTGGGCGGTACAGAGAGAGGCGCAAACCTAAAGTCGTCTCCACGCTGGGTGACAGCAGCAGGTGACCAAGGAAGGTGCTCACTCAAGAATTTTCCATGGGTGAATCTTGTCCCTGACCTTTGCCAAGAGGACAGTCTGGTTAGAGCAGTCACAGACCCCAGAGCAGAGGGCAGGCCAGGACCCACGAGGGACACTGGCCAGTGTCATTATTCTGCCTCCCTCCTTGCATCTGACTCCTTTAGGGCTGTCTGTATCCCCTCTTCCTGACACAGCACCCCGGGTTTTATGGTCTTGTCCCATGTTGTCATGGAAAACCCCGCTCTGAGGATTGTGCTGTGGTTCTTTCTTACTGAGGTGCAAATGGCTGACACTCAGGAAGAGGAGAGGCATGCAGTGTCGTTCCTCACAGTCAGCTTGGCTTCTCGAACAGGAGGCTGTGAGAAGCCCCAAGATAAACATGATGCTCCGATATCATTACTTTTACTAAAATAATACTGTGGGGGAGGGGAAGCACTGGCCTTTCAAAATGCATCGGCATACCACGGGACACAGACGCACGAGGAGATGCCGACAGGTCCCACCGGGGCAGGTGTTGGTCTGTGGTCCTCACTCCTGGGAAGCGCCTACCCTGCCAAAAATTCTTTGGTAGGAAATCTTGACAAACAAGGCTTTAAATTACGCAAGTGGCTCGTTCCAAGGCTGATACCATCAGCACGTAACCAATGTATTTAATCACGATCCAGGGGTCCCTGGTGACAGTTCTAGGACTCGGAAGCTGCCTGCATTGAGATCACCATGAAAAGCACATGTGGTCTTGGGAGCCCCCACCTGCGGATCTCAGTGGCAGGTGGATCCATCCACAGACCCCTTCCCAAGCGCGGTGCCCACGCGGCGCACACCTCTGCATCTTGACATCGGCCGTCCCCCTTGCTTGGAGAGTCTTTGTCCCTTGTCTGCCTGGAGGACTCCTGCTCATGACTGAAGATGCCATCACCTCTGTCCCAGCTACGTCCTACTGCTGGCTCTGTGGGACTCAACGTCCCCACCCTTTGAGGGCTGATCTGTCCTCCTCTACCCAGGCCTGGGAAGGCACCTGGCCCACACGGGGGGTGCTCGGCACACCCCACTGGAACATTCATCCCTGTACTTCCTCCTCTCCCCAGCACATGCGTTCCTGGTGGGCAGGGACTGAGCATGTTCATCTCTGTGTCCCGGTGCCTGGGCTGGGCAGGTGCCACCCGTGTTTGCATCACTGAATACTGCAGCTCCATTCCCAGTATACCTTGATCCGCAGACCTCCCTTGGAGTGGGATTCGGCGAGAATCCCAGAAGTACACGGTGTTCCCAATTCAGGGCTCCTGGACACTAGAGGACAGCAAAGAAATCGAGTCTCTTGTATTATTGTCAAAATTTACATTTTTCCAATAGAAATAGTTTTAGTACCTAAAATGAAGCCACAGAGGGTACTCAAAACATTCGAGGTCTCTACTTTTTTTTTTTTTTTTTTGGTGAAACAGAGTCTTGCTCTGTTGTCCAGGCTGGAGTGCAGAGGCATCGTCATAGCTCACCGCAGCCTCAAAATCCTGGCCTCAAGTGATCCTCCAGCCTCCACCTCCTGAGTAGCTGGGACTACAGGCTCTCACCACCACACCTGGCTAATTTATGTTGCGCAGGCTGGTCTCGAACTCCTGGCTTCAAGCAATCCTCCTGCCTCGGCCTCCCAAAGTGCTGGGATTACAGGTGTGAACCACCATACCTGGCCCAAGGTCTCTACTTTTGACTCCAACCCTATTAGCTCGGTGTGGTCCATCTGGTTTTTATGATTATCAGAAACTTTGCCAGGAGTGTTATGTCTCTGAATATCATTATGGACAATAATAATTCATCCTTTCCTGAACATTCGATTCAAACACTCTGTGTGCAGAGTACTCTGGGATTTCTCCCAATAATCGCACAAGGAAGGTAACATCAGACCCCATCAATGGAAGAGGAGACTGAAGTTCTGAGAGGCTTCAAGAAGCAGAGAGACTAAAAGGGGATCATGAAGGTAGAATTCGGCCTGAGTCCAGAGCCGGCCCCAACTGCCAGGCCAGTGTTTTCCCAAACTTGCCAGGTCAGAGGAATTACCTGGGGCCTGGTGGATCATGGACCCCATCCCAGTTAATGAGTCTGACTTTGACACGGGGGACCTGAGAATCTGCATTTTCAGACAAACATCACTGGAGGTAAGATCGAGACCCATGACCCATACTCCACCGTGTTTCCGTCCCCTAGTGGCTTGGTAAGAGCATCTTTCAGAAGTTGGTATTGATGGGGTGGGGTGAGGTTGAAGCACGCAGGGCCTGCACAGTGCCCCCGAGGACCCCCAAGGGCCACTGTGTCCCCCACGGCCCTGGCTGGCTGGGAACCACCCCTGCCCCTGCACAAAGAATGGGCGGAAACAGGAGTTCACCCTGTGCTGTTTCTCCCTGGCGGCTGGCCGGGCCAGCCCGCAGAGCATCTGAAAAGGCCAGGGACACGGGAGAGGGCAGTGCCGGCGCCCGGCTGCGGAGCTGGGGGCCTGGGAAACAAAACACAGCCCCCCCACCCCAAGCTGGCTGGGGGAGGCGGCTGGAGCAATCATGCGCAGAAATCTGCAAGCTCATCACAGTGCTGGGAAGCCTCACTGTGGACACGCGGCACAGGACGCGTCCTGCTCTGCAGAGATAAGAGAGGATTCCCGGGTTCTCACCACCGAGCACCCCCTGGAAAAATACATTGCTGGCGGCTACTCACAGGAACATGACAAAGATGCCCAAAACAAACACATTGGCAGGGAAGCCCCCAAGAGTGAGGGGGCAGGGACTCGAAGCCTGTTACCCCTCACCCGCTTTGGGACAGGGCCTCCCGCAGGAGTGGTCCAGGGTCACATGCTGACCTGGGCCCCGGGTCGCTGATTCTGCTCATCCCTGAAATCACCCCTCGGGCTGACTTTCAACCCTCCCAGGTGCTAGCTGTGGGGCCTTGTGCCTCAGTTTCCCCACTTGCAGAAGGAAATTGCAGATGGAAACTGCCTCTCTGCCACATTGACACCAACATAACACCTACCTCTCCTACCCAACCTGGGCCACCCTTCCCTTGTTGACCCCACACCTGCCCTGGGAACACGCATAGGTCATGCAGCGCATGCCACCACTGCCACAGATTCCAAGGGGGGTCTGGCCAAAAACACAGATCCCTCATGCTTTACGCTGTAAACACACTAATGCATTTCTCTCTACTGAGGCAGTGCATGAAATATTTATATGTTAAGAAATAAATATCTTGTCAGAAGAGTTTCTGTAAAAATATTCTTTAAAAGTCTCTTTCCTCATCCAACCCAGGGAGGATCTAGGTGATGACCAGATTCAACCGCACCGGTACCCGGGCCCTCTGCTGGTGGCCCATGCGTCTGTTCCCTCCCCACTCCTCCTGTTGGCAGGATTCTCCTTTCATTTGGCTTGAAAATAAGCCCCGATGAAAAAATATGCGATTTCCCAAGTGTCTTTGCAGTGGAGAGTGGTCTTGTGACCCAATCTGGCCAATGAGATGTACATGCCCAGAGGATAAAAGACCTTGTGTTTCTCCCTTTATCCTTCCTTCTGGAGAGGATGTAAAGTTCATCCAGGTGTGGCATTCACCTTGTCACCCTGAGGGCCCAGGCAGGGAGACCAAAGGGTGACTGACACCATCCACCTGGGGCTCCGAGATAAGCACATCCCTCCCTCCCGGGCCTCTGACTTGCAGCTGGGAGCATCCCTTTGCAGGAACAAGCCAGGGAAGCAAAAGAGGGGGACCAGGGCCATCTCCATGGCAACAGCCCTCCTCCCTGGGGGCTCTGCCTCCCTCTCCCATATCTGAGATGACTCACGGCGACGCCACCCAGGTAGCACATTTTCTTTCTCCTTTGGGACACTGAAAGGCAGACTGCCTCTACGTTCTAAGATAAATATTTTATTTCTTGGTCTGTTTGTTTCATTTTATTACTTATTTTACTTATTCATTTATTTATTTGCCTTCTTGGTAAAACCTGCCCGCGTAAAATGTGACATGCAGACTGCAGACTGTGAGCTTTCGCTTCCTGCCTGTGTTGCAACCGGGGGAGACGATCCCTTCTGAGAGGAGCCTCCCGGGCCTGTGGAACCCGCTCACCTACCCACAGGGAGGTCCCCACACTCCCGAGCCCAGCCCTGCGCCCTCTGAGCCCCACACCTGCAGAGCCCCCACCCTGAGCCACACCAGGCTGCCCCTTCTCAGTTGCGGAGGCCGTCTGGAGAGCCGACCCCAAAGCCCCCTCCACTACACACACTCTGCCCCCCAAACTTTCCTCGCCCAGGACTGCAGTTGCCGGTGACATGCCGTCCTCCCTGACGGGATGTGGAGGGGTGACAGATGCCTTTGCCCCTTGTTCATGGCTGCGGCGCTCAGTGAGTATTTGCTCCTGATCGAAGGACTGGCCGCTGAACAAATGCACAGAAGCAGAGCTTTCCTAGCAGGCCTGGCTTCGCAGAACTTACGTAGCAAAGCTTCGTTTGCAGCACTCACCTTTTTCCCCCTACCGCAGTGTCATGCCCTTACATCTGTATCTCTGGGGAAACGCAGCCTGTGGGTGTTTTGTCGCGTGGGCTCAGATGACATGTCTAACTCCCACATTCCACAGTCAGAGAGATGATGCCATGTGACCCTGGGGTGCGGAGAAGAACACACTCAGCGTGGACAGCCCAGAAAGGGCGGGAGGGAGAATTAAAACACTCAGATGATTGTCCTTCCTCCATTCACTGCGCTCATGTGGGGCCTTGAAGAAAACAGGAGATTCACTGGTTGAAAAAAGCGCTCCAGGGAGAAGAGATGGCACGTGCAAAGGCAGAGGCCTGGGCCTTCGTGGCATGTCTGTGGAACATGGAGTTGTGGGCGTGGCGGGGACCTCGGGGACACATGTCAGGGAGAGGAGACACGAAGGCAAGCTCACTCTGCGATGGAAAAGCTGAGACGGCAACCAGCAAACATCTGCTAGCACCTGGGGACCGAAGGGACAGAGAGAGGGGCCTAGGATGGGAGCCACCCAGTGGCACTGGCCCTCCATGGACTTGTGTGGCCCCACACACTGCTGGACACAGCCTGAGCACAGACAGACAGAAGAGGAGCAACATCCCGGCTTCCCCTGCCTCCAGCCGGCCCTCCAGTCTCCACCAGTGCCACCCGCTGGCCAGACCCCACCAGAAGCCACGGGAGCCTGCGGGCAGAGCAGGGCAGGGCAAGGACGAGGAGGGGCCCCAGGACGTCTGGAGCTCACAGAGAAGCAGGTTACTGGGCAGCCGCCTCCTCAGAGCCCCTCGGGAACACTCTTGGAGAAGAAGGAAGCACATGGTGGCCTCTGTCTCTGGGGTGCCTGAGAGCCAGACCACAGGCACACAAATCTCTGGGATCTTGTTAAAATGCAGCCTCCGACTCAGGAGGTCTGGAAGGGACTGAGACAGCGTTTCCAACAGGCTCCTGGGGACGCTGGTTTGTGGGCCACACTTCCCCAGGGCCGCGAGTCCCTAGAACGTGAGAGCTGAAAGGAGACGACAGGTGCTACTCAGAGCATCCGAGTGGGCGTTCGTTTAGTGCTTACCCCGGGCCTGGCTCTCCCTCCTAATGTACAAGTCTTGGAGGCAGGAACTAAAGTCAGCCCTACTCTACAGACGAGGAAACCAACACCCAGCAAGCCCACGAATCTTGCCCAGGTCGTCCAGCTGGTCGGTGGCAGCCCTGCCGCCTGCTCCTTTCTGGGCCTGGCATCTGGCCCAGAGCCCATCGTAACGCAACCCTTCCTGAGCACACGCCACACCATGCCCCTCATCACAAGCTCAAACCTTCACAACCCAAAAAGCAAGATTACTAGCTCCGTTCTATGTAGGAGGAAACCACTGAGGCCTGGAAAATTTAAGGAATTTACCAGTCACCAGTAAATGAGGGGGCAGAGCCCTGTCTGAACCCAAATCTACCCTGCTCTGGAAGCTTCTTCCTGACATCACACTCCACTGTCTCTCAAACTCACCACTCATATATTCACTCAACAAATATTTATTTAGCAAAGCACCGTGAGGCCTGGTTAAGACTATACAACAATACAATAATACAATACAACAGCCTGGATTTGATCCCTGGTTAAGACTATACAACAATACAATAATACAATACAACAGCCTGGATTTGATCCCTGGTCCTCCCCTGCCCTCCACACCAGCCATGTGACTTTGGGGACTTTGCTTAGTCTCCCCAGGACTCAGTTTCCTCGATCGTCAGAGATAATGACATTTCCTGCCTCATCGGTTTGTTGGGAGACGCCATTGTGCCACCCCATGCAACACCCGGCACGCTGAGCGTTCTGGATAAACATCGGGCATTGTTGCCAGCATCTCTCACGTGCCGCTTGAGGCCTTGGGCATATGACCATCCTGATGCCTAGATTCTCGGCAGGGGAGGTAGTCAGTGAACACACCAGAAACAAAGGCATTTGTGAAGTGACCCGGCTCCGCGTGAGAACAGCAGAGTACCACCATCCGAGCCCTTGGCTTGGCCGGGCCTCATGCCCACGTCATGCCCACGTCTGCATAGCACACGCATGGCACTGCATGGTCCCAAGAGCCTTTGCCACCCTGGGCAGGCACGTACCCTGTCTCCACCAAGCGAGCCTCTATCAAAGCTCTGGGGAGAGACCTGCCCTCTCCTGGAGGAGATTCAGCCTGGAATGCTGGGGACGCCTCCCCTTCAAATGTTCAATTCTCCAAACCGCTCGGAAGACGCTGCACAAGAACATTTCTGAGAGACAGGCGGGGATTTGAATTTCTGGTGCTTGTTTGCACAAAGGACCTCAGCCTTCTTCCTCCTGACATGCCGCTTAAGCATGTGAGCTGACCCTGAAACAAAAGCCCCACGATTTCCCCTCTTCTTCCAAGACAATTTCCCGGGGAGGGGGCCCAGGGAGGAGCTACGACCATTGCGTCCTGCAGGAGTCGTCCCCCGCGCAGGGACTGGAGGTTGGGGGCTGAAGGCTGGATGCTAGACGTGTCTTACGGTTTGTCTGGGTGTGTTTTTCTTTTTTCTTCTACATTTTAACTAAAACACAACACCGAAGAAGCGCCTGATTGCATTCAGCTGTTAAGAAGGAAATAAATACACCTCCCCACCTTCGTCTGCAGAGATCAAACATGCCTTTCTCAAAAAACAAAAAGTGGAAAGTTTACAAATACAGGACCCAGAATCAGAATCAGTGGTAGACACAGACAGAGCAGCTTGCTGGCAGTGCGGGCCTCTGAGCTGTTCCTATAACCCACGTGCAAAAACGGCGCCCGATACACGTCCTACCCTTCCACCAAAAAAAAAAAAAAAAAAAAATCCAGGAGAGGCAGCAATCTCTGCATCTGCTCAAATTTTGTCTGCTGTGTTGGCAAATTGAAACATAAAAATATTTTAGGCTGAAATTGGTCAAACAGGATGGTTGAGTTCATTTGTCAAAAACTCTTGCCCCAAACAAGTTAACTCAGATGCGTGAAGTCTGGAAGGGGTTTGCCTTTCCGAGTTTCTGAAACCTGAAATATTTTCAACTAAATGAGAAAATGTTTGCTGTTGAATGGCCTATTAGAGCTGTCACAAATGTGATTTCTGGAAATAAACAAGATTGTAAGAAGGTTGGCTGAAGCAGAAACACAAGTCACCACTAATAGGTGGTGTAATTAAATTATCCCTTAAGCCAAGGTGCCAAATGACACAATTTTTTTTTGTGTGTCCTAATTCTAGTACAATCACCTTCATGCAATTGCACAAATCTGAACGGCTCTCTCACCACAGTCACTAATTTTATTTTATTGAGTTCCTACATATCAAATAGCTCCCTCTGTTCAGCCAGGGAGCCAAAGTACTTGGGACATAAACATTCATATTTTCTCCATATCATTTTACAAAGGTTCACTTGATACAAATGTGGTTCAATAAACAATGTTTATTTTTTATGGGTTAGTATCTTGCTCAAGAAAATTAGAACTAAGCTTCAGGAAGATTTATTTACATTTTAACCATTGTTCGCTGGTCACTGCCACTCAATACTTAAATGACTTTCTCCCTAAAGGGGAAAATCTTTAAAACAGAACAGAATTTATTTAAACAGCTGGGTTTTTGCACAATCATTTTATTAATACATACACTTGAGTTATGTATAGTGGGTGACTTGCACAATTTGTAAATACACACAAGTGTAAAAGCTAGCATGTCATTCAATTAAATTTTTAAAGGATACAAGATTAATTACTACCAGACTTGATGAAGTCATTGTACTATGCTACATTTACATATTTCTAAGTCTTTAAGTATTTCAAATTTGGAGTCAAATGGAAAAAAAAGTCATCCTTTTTTCCCCCAAAAATAAATGATAACATCGTTCTTAGGAAAAGAAATAAATCTTTTTGTTGCTGTTGTTGAATTCCAGTTTGTTTAAAATACTTGTCAACATGCACACTGCCTCTTTTTAAATTAAAAAATGAAACGGTAAATTATTGCATAAAACAAATTAAGGAATCGTGTCATCCCATGAATAAGAAAAACATTGACATCATCCAAAAATGTTTTAAAAATCATTTTAATTTTAATATTAAATGTGTTGAAGAACGTGTTCACCATTATTTGGGATTTTCTTCAGCAAGAGATGGGGATAGAAAAATGTTTTTGAAATAAAGTAGAAATCGTTCCAAATGGGGCAGAGGGGTGGATATGCTGGAATCCTTCATGGGGCATTGAGGTTTAAAAGCTCTGAGAATCTGGTGATACTACTTTATCAGGTGCTGATATAATGAAATATAACGTCCAAGCGTACATCTGCTCCACCAACGCATCAAAAGGAAACCACTTTTTTGAAAAGGTGAGCCTATCATTACGTATTTGTGCCTGGTTACACTTGACCATTCTGATGTGCATAAAATTCCACAGATTACGGTACAACGTGCACCCTTCAGGACTGCTACAGGAGAAAGGTGAGGATGTCTTTTATTTTGTTAAACATGGGCAACTGACAAAATATTGAAATAGCTGCTAAGTTTCTTCCATTTTTATCTCAAACATTTCCAAGGAGCATTTCTTTGAACTCAAGCTGGGTACTGACTATTTCAGGAGGGTGAGAGGTTTGGTAATTAACATTTGGCTTAAACACTTTAAATACTCTTTGATAGCTTGGCATGTTTCAGGAGAGGCCTCCAAAGTGTTTCTTCTTACGCTTAAAGCCTGTTGGATGCACTCTGGGAGAGGTGACAGGGTGACCCGAGATTATTTGGGGCTAAGTCTGAGTGTCTTCCCCACCCCCACCCCCGGGTCACTCTAGAAGTAACATCGCCATCTACTGGATAGCAGGCAGACCTCCCTGCCAAGGGGACACTTTCTGTTTCAGGCCATCTAAGCTAGAAAGCTCAAAAATGTATTTAAGGTGTAGAATGCCGCCGTTTCAGCGACCAAAGAACCAGAACAAAATACTCTAGTCAAAATCACAGGGAAGTGGAAACAGCCTTTCGCACACCTCTGGTCTACAGCAATTTCAAAAACCGGCTCTAGCCATTGTGCTATTCCCTGCAATTACCCCCCAAAGAGAAGGTATTTTTGTAAAAGTTAGAAAATTGCTATTTTTAAGAGTTTTATATTAGCTATGAATTTATGGAGTAAAGGTTTATTCCCACCAGTCAGCTCCCCATACTCCCTGGGGTGGGGGTGCAGGGCAGACAGCAAAGACCCTGCCACACACACACAACGCTCCTTCGGATGGCGCTCTCTAATCCCGCCTGGACCCTGACAAGCTTTTGTGAACACAAGAGCATAAAACAGGGATAACCCAAATATTATTCTAAATTCTTTTTTCAGACACTTAAGCAAAACAACTTTCATTTTTGAAGTTTATGTAACTTTTCCTTATAAATATAATCACATTCCAATTATATATCTGCCTAATGTCAGTTTCTGGATTTTCTTACCAAAACAACCACCCTGCCTTCCTCTTCTTCCCACTCCTAACTGACCACTGGGTTTGCCGTGAAATTTCAGCATTAATCACTTTCTCTTGGTAATTAAAGGCAAGATAATCTTTTCACAAGAGAACTCTATTGTTTTATAATTTCCCATGCTGGTTGGAATAGTTTCTGGGAAAGGAAAGAAATCAACTGTGGCCTCGAACATTAACATATGTTTTCTTTCCAGTCCTACCAACATTTTGACAAGATGTTCAGAAGATTTTTAAAAAAATAGGAAAATTACATTAACAAACGAAAATTATAATTAAATTTATTGAGTATTACAATTCACCCATTTTAAAAGAGAAACATTTTTTACTGAATCTTATTTTTATTACACGTCATAAAAAATTTAAGTGTCCTAGGACCCCAAAGCCAGCCTTGCTATATTGTATTACAGCCACAAATTGCTTCATTTTGTGTGTGTGTGTGCACGTGTGTGTACACCAAAGTATTTAAATTGTGTAACCTAATTTCTCACTCAATAGAGTTTGAAAGATCTGGACATTATAAAGGCAAACTCATTTTCTGCTGGAATGAAATGAGAAAATGAAAATTTTTAAAATTCATTTTATTAGGTAAATTCAGTAGAGACTCACTTCGAGCCCCTGAAATAAACCAGCCTGCTTCTGTTTACTTTCTCCATCTTTCGGAGCCTTAAAATGAAAATTGCAGTCACTCCCCCTCCCCTTCCTACCCGATGTTTGTGCAGAAATTGTAGAGTCTCTTTTCCTCAAAGTGGGGAAAGGTGCTGCGGCCCACAGAGCGGGTTCACAAGAGAGGAGCCCCGCGGAAAGTTAGCTCCGAGCCGCAGAGAGGGCAGGGAGCGAGGGGGTCTGGGGCGCTAGGAAGACCAGACCAGGGATGGACTCACGGTTCCCGAGCCTGCTCTGTCTCCTGGTCCCGATTCCAAAAGGAAATGTGGCTCTTTTGTGCAGAACAGAAATGAACATCCAGGAAGTTGGCAAAATCGCTAACTAAACAATCAATACAGGAAACACAACAAATTAAAATACCAAATTTGGGTTTTTTTCCATAATGGAAAAGAAAGTGACTACAGGGGAGGAAACAGAGGGGAAGAGGACTTATTTTAGTTTTTTCCTGTGACCTGAGCTGGGCCCCAGGTTAACACTGAGCGCTTGTTTGGAATATTTGCTCTCCAACGTCCACATAATATAAAGGATCATTTGACTGACTGCAATAAATTTAGGCTGATTGCAAACCCCAAACTTCGCTGGATGAAACAGTCTGCCTTCCCGCCACCAATCTGCAATGAGTTTTCCTGTGGAAATATTATTTAAAACCCAGCGACCCCCACCCCGGTTGAAGGCCTTCAATGACAGGAAATGTTAACCGTTTTAAGCGATTTTTATTTGCATTTGCTCCGAAGCTGAGGGAGTTAGGGGAGAAATGTACGTTTAATGATTGGTCATGAAATGAAGATCGATGGAGTGAGTGTGGACGTACGCGTTTCTGAGCACCCGGGGAGGACATCCTGGATCCCAGAATTAGCCTCGGCGACAGGAGTGACCTTGCTCCGAGTTCCCCAGAAGCAAGAAAGGGTCCGCGTGTTGCAGTTGAGCCGTATTTCAAATTCTCTTGTGTTGTCAATAAATCAAAAGGCAATACCTTCCACTTTTCGGCTGAGGAGGCTTATGAAAAATGCCTGTCTTACAATGTTTGTGGTGCGGAGATGTGTTTGTGTGAGTGTTTTCTCCCTGGGATCAAAATCTTTTTTTCTTCCAAATCAACTAAACACTGAAGCTCAGAAACACACGGAATGTGTATAACATTGTCCTTCAGAAATCCATCCCGAATTTTTTTTTTAAAGTCTTCTCTTTGATCAAAAGCCGGCAGAGAATTACATTTTTCTCCATTCTGTTGCATTTAACATGGACTAACACAGGCTGAGTCTAAACAAACACATGGCCCAGGCATGAATGCTTCTTTCAGTGTGAGTAGCTTGAGGTGGGCTGGATCCATGGAGGGTGGGGGTGGCTGTTGGGGGGATTAGTTGGAGACAGGAGGCTACAAGGTTTAGGGGGAAGCTGAGACAGCCTGTACGAATGCAATGAAGAACTGTTTAAAACTACCTCCACACGCTGAGCCTGCACCGCGCAATTTAACTGTTGAAATTCTTCTGCCTAAAAGATAAATGGCCTACTTTATTCAAGAGTGTCAAGTAGGGAAAACAAAACAAAACAAAAACCCTTCAAAGTATATTTTCAGAAGATAATCTGCCGTGCAGTCAGGCCATGGTAAGAGGGGTGCGTGGGGGAGAAGGGCGGGGCAGGGGGAGATTCTGAACCAGGAGCTCCGAGCGCCTAGAGATCTGGGGGGACAAGAACAGCCAGTCCTGCTTTGAGCGTCTCCAGGGGTGGGAAATGGCTGCTCTTCCTAAGCCCCGACGGAAACAGCCACTCTGGGACACCCATGTGCGGACTCCACAAAATCCCTGGGCCTCGCTGCGACCCACGGGCTGTGCAAAGCCGGGAGCACGTCTGCTACCACGGCCATGCGTGCTGTGTGTTCCCTAGGTGGGAGGAAGGTGACATTGGCTGGGCCACCGGCCCACGGGTCAGGAAATGAACTCTGCTGCCTGAGCTTCTGAGCACCGAGTCAGCTGTGCCACCAGCCACCAACCCCACACTGGCCTTTTCGTTTGAAGGTGAAGGGGAAGGTCCACCCAGGCCCAGGACGATCCCCCGTGACCTCAGGACCTCCCTAGAATCCTCCTCACCCACAAGTGCAAGGACCCTGCAGAAGAGGGGCCGCTATGCCCACCCACTGTTCCCTCACAGTCTGGGAGATGCCACCTCACCTGTCCATGTCCCAGGGATCCAAAGAACTTCCCCGAATCCCAGCCAGTTTGGGGGACAGACCTTTGACCTGGCACCGGGGCCGGGTGGATGCTAACACACAGAGGACACTGCTGACCATTTCGAAGGAGAATCACCCAGGACAGCTTTGCATTTCTCCTTTCACTGCATGCAGAGCGAGCACAACCTTCCGTGCTCAAGGTGGGCGGCGGGAAAAAAGGGAAGAAAAAGTCCCCTGGCACAGCCAGCTCTGTGGGGTAATTTATCAGAGACGGCGCAAGGCCCAGTAGAACGTAGTTAATGAAAGGCGAGGTAGCTTCTGGAGGCTCAAACCAGAGGAGATGAACCAGGACACTAATTACAAATGCTGACAAGGCCCGGCTGCTGTGTGGACACTCGGGCAGCCTCTGGCCCAGGGACCCCATAACCCGGCAACCGCCCCTGCCCTGGAAACCCCCCAGCTGCCCCCTCCCCTGGGCCACCGAACTGATAAATATTCCCCGGGCTCTTGGCCACTCAGATTCTAGTTTTCAACGATGTTGTGGCTGACACGGCCCCAAGCCTGGAGCCAGCAAGGAGCTGACAGCTAGGGGTGGGGGAGAGAGATCCCGTGAGCCTGCAGGGGGACGGGAAGGAAGAATGTTCTGGAAGGAGACAGAGCCCCCTTCCTGGGCCCAGAAGGCAAGGGACATCCACTTTTCTCTTTCACTGATCTTTCTCTGAAACACCACAAAACAAATTAGGGATGGAATAAACACGCACACACATACACACAAAACATATTTTGTTTTTAATTTGTTTATTTTAAATACCAGACTATTTCTTCCTCCCGAAGGCCCTTCTCCCGGCTATTTTACCCCTCACTCTCACGGAGCTTCCCTCTTGAATGTAAACGAAGGCATTTCCCGCAGCCCTTTTGCTGGAATGTTCTAAAATGCAGCATCGACACATTTCTCCCTCATTTTATTGCAGACTTTTTATTTTACGGCAGCGGGTGTGTGGGGGTGAGGAGACCGGCGCAGGAGGCAGGGCTCGCTGCAGAGGAGCTGCCCGGCGGTGCTGTCGGCCTGAAATAAATCGCGCAAAGTGACAGCCGAGCTGGCAAGAGACGCTGGGAAACCAACAGACAAAATACACAGTGCGGCCCACGGGCCTCGCCTTTACGAGACACCAGGAGCTTCTGGAACGAACGGGCCACGACCTCCGAGGCCACTCGTCAGGGGCTCGATGCATTGGACCTGGGGCCGATCGCCCTCCTGGGGCAGCCAAATGCTCGAAAACCAAGTTTTATTAACCTAATAAAATGAAAGGGAAAAAAAGTCGGGGAAGTTTCAGCTGGAAGGATAAAATGCAGGGGAGGCAGTCAGTCAACCCACGTGGAGTATATTTAGAATTACACTGGCAGCCAGGAGCAGTTTCCCCAAAGACCCCAGGTGTGTCCCCGATGTCGGATCTCAGCTGACCGGCCAGCAACGTGCCACGGCCGTCAGAAAATATCGGGTGATGAGCAGCTGTTCTTTCGTTCTCGGGGCTCGTTACAAAGCAGTGCATTTTCATCTTATTTAACGCGAAAGCCAGGGGACGTAAGAAGGGAAAACGGCGAGGGGATGTCTTCAGAGCAACAGGCGTTTGGAGATGGAAAGGAATCCGCCCCGACTGCCCACGGGCAGGAAAGGGAACGTGCCAGCCCGCGGCAATGTCATCGCGCTCCCGCCTTCAGAGAGAGAAGGATAACGAATTACAGCAAATAAATCAAGCGCACACAAACATGACAGGGTTTCTTTCATGCACAGATACCTTCGGGGACCCTAAACTTTGGAACCACCCAAGCTCTGTGAGCGTCTGTTACAGGACAGAGGCCAGTGCAAGCTGCGGCCGCTTTGCTCCCAGGGCAGCGAGTGGTCGTGTTCAGCGGGCCACCATGGCGTGGACACGTTTTGTCCAGGGGACTTTGCCAGGCCACCCGCTTACTTCACTTGAGCCCCCAGAAAGCAAGAGAGCAATTTATTGTCTCTGGGTCCCCGGGGCAAAGGTTGCTCGCGGTCTGTTTGCACAGCGACGCCACACAGGGGAGGGAGGACGATTTCGGCGCCAGATGTGCCAGCGACAGCGTGCAGAGGCCAGGGGGGCTGCCTCTGATTCCTGATCAGGGAAGTGCCAGCCTCAGCGCAGGCACCGCTGCACAGTCCCGCATGCGGCAAAGCAGCAGCAGAGTGCACAGGGCCCCCACCCCAAGACCACGGCTTCCCAAGGCCAGCCGCGGGGGAGGTGCTACCCTACGACAGGCCAGGCTCCCGCATCCCCACGGCAGCCCTCTCTTTAGGAAACAGCACATGGTGTTCGCACTGCTATGACTCCACATAGGTGCCCATGTTATTCTCCCGGAGCCGGGCTCTGCCTTCTGGGTGCAGCGTCTCTAACACAGTCACATTCCGGATGTAGAGTGAATAAGTACGTCCCACTCGCACACTCACTGGGCTAAACAATCCCTAGGTTATTTACGCAGCTCTGAAAGTTGGGACAGCCCCATTTTTTAAAAAGTTGCTTTCAGGTTTCATCACTACACGGGATTTGGGATTTTTAGTGTGGTGAAATCATTCTGTGTGACTTGCAGTGGTGGACACGGGTATCCTTAGACATTTGTCCAAACCCGTAGAAAGTCCAGCGTTAGGAGGGAACTCTGTGAAAACCATGGCCTGTTGTAACAAATACACCACACTGCAGATGTGCATCACAGGGGGATGGGGCGGGGGGCGGGAACACTATTTCTGCTCCGTTTTTCTGTAAACCTACAACTGCTCTGAAAAGTAAAGCCTCCTAATAAAAGAAATTCATTGCTGGAGCGACAGAAGTTTTTTCTTTGCCTGTTTCCTTCCAGTTTGGTATTTCCTGAGAAAAGATTTTCAGAAAGTAGAAAAGTTCAAAACAAAAAATCCCACCAGTGTGGAGCTATTTTACGGACCCCGCTGAGGCCACCCTGCACGGGGTCAGGGCTTGGAGGACATTTCCCGAAACTGAGCTCAGCAAAGACAGAGGGTGTTTGAAGAGTCCGCTGTGGTGGCGGCAGTAAAAGCCAAGTTATTTCAACAGTGTCCTCCTTTATTTTCATTTGCCACACTAACGTGCCATTGCACTGAGCACAGTGACAAGATCTCTCTGAATAAACCCAAACCGGCTTTCCCATCGCCGGGGCCTCCGCCCGACTCACGGCCGAAGGCAGGCCTGTCAGCTGGGATGAGGAACGACTCTACCCCATCCGCCTTGGCCACCAAGTGGAGCTGAGGTCTGCAAACCGGCCACCGGCTTGCGGGGAGGAGGAAGCCACCTCCGGGGGTGGTTTACCTGGGGAGCCTCCGGCCTCGATGTAGCCCCACTGCCGGGCTCTGGCAGAGACAGGCCCTGTCCCTGGTTAGAGACAGAGGGAAACAGAGATGCTATAAACCAGCCACAGCTGCCACCCTGGTGTCCTCCCTGGGAACAGACATCTGCAGGCTCCATCACTCCATCTTGTGCCCAGCCATGGCCACTGGAGTTATGCCAGGGACCACACCGCACACTGGTGTCAGCCCTGCCCTCTCGCCAAGGAGACCACAGTCCCCATTGCAGCCAGGGTGGCACCAGCAGGTGGCAGTGGGACAGCCTCCCTCCTCTGGCTCCACACAAAGAGAGCCGCCGGCTCCAGTGCTGTGTGCGGCAAACCCTGTGTGATGTGACTGCACCACACACGGGAAAGCCAGGCGGCGGCAGCTGCCCCCCACATTGGGGGGACCTGTGTCTGTCAGCTGCCGTCTCATAGAAGGCCAATGAGGGAGGGGACAAGGAGAGCTCCCGGCACTGGGCTTTGAAATCTCAGGCCCGGTGAGCAGAAGCTCTTCCTAGCTCAGAGAACTTCAGCCCGGTTCTAACCCTCGGAACCCGGCTCAGACCCTCACAGGTAGAATCACACCTGCTGCACGGGTTGTGAGGACTAGAGGCAAGAGACGGTATCTAGCATAAAGAGTCCCTCCAAACTCAAAGCACGAGTGTCGTCAGTATTCCATCAGGCTGTCGTCCGTCTCCCGGAGATGGGGGCCCAGGGGAGGTGCGGGCAGTGTCCAGCACGTGGGAACCCCCCCCATTACCGTCCTTCCTCGTACCCACTTTCTACACTGAGCCACAGATGCTTACATGGCACTTATTAACTGGTGGTTGGCATTTAGAAATGCACCCCAGCTAGTACCAACCACAGACAAGTAACAACTGTCAGAGGTGAGGCTTACACCGCGCCACATACCTTCCACACGTTGACACCTATAACCTTCACCGCGCTCCCTGAACCCCATTGTCCAGCTCAGAAAGCCAAGCCAAGGGTTGTGTGGCAGTAAATGGCCGGGCTGGGATTGGGATCCACGCCTGGGCCCCGGGTCCAGGCACCCCACCGCTGTGATCTCTTCCTAAACAGGAGTGACAGCAGAGAGGGCTGCTTCTCGCTAAGGCTGCTCATGAAAACCCAAGAGCTAAGAAAAACAAGTTTCATGCTATTTCTTCACCCAAACCATTTTGGGAAACAGGAAGCAGAATGGAAGCCCAAGGGGAAATGCTGGAGTCAGCAGAGACTTGAATGGAAAATAGTCTCAGCTGGACGGACACTCCCGTACAGTGTCCTCTTATCTGGACATCGGCACGCAGTGTGGCGAGACAGGCCAACCCGGAGCATGCACTTGCCTCTGAGACATCTCCCGAGAGCCGGGAACACACTGCCCCAGGGGTTACAGCCCCTACACTACACGGGGCACCGCCACGAGAGAATGCACAACTTCAAATGCAACCGAAGGGAATTGTGCAAAACAAAATGGAGTTAAACCCACAGATTTTGGTGTCAGAAACATCTGGTATTAGTACCTGAGTCCTTCCACTTGCTTTGAGGCACATAGCTTGAGTTTGCAGAGCCTCAGTATTTCCATTTGCAGACAGGGACCACAACACCTAACTGACCGGGTTCTTGTACGACGCATGTAAAAAACTCACCCAGCGTCGGGCAGAGAAGAGACGCTCCAAGAAGGTGTCTATTTCCCTGGCGAACAGTTCCTGGGGCTCCCGCTGATGCTCTTCCAGGTTGGAGAACTTTGTTAGATCAAGAAGCAACTTATCCCATTTTCAACCTGTTAAAAAAAAATGCATTTCACAGATAAGACAAATAAGAAACTAGTTGTCAAGTTTATGAAAAAAAGAAGAAATACTACAAAGTTGCAATAGCTAACAGTGTGGCACTAGCACAAGAAGAGGCAGAGAGAGAAACAGAAGTCCCAGAAACCGACACGAGGCCATTGGAGGATTTAGTACAGAACAGAAAAGCAGCATTTACACCGTGGGGGAGAGAGGCATTAGTCCATAAATGGTGCTTAGACGATTGAAGCCTTCTTCACAGTGTTGTGGCTTCACTTCACAACATTTATTCCAATCATTTCATCAAAATATTAAAACATTTAAAATTATGTGTAAACCCTGGAACCGCAAGAACACTTTAAAATACATATTTCTTGTCTTAAAGTAGGAAAGGCCTTTCAAAGTATAAAACAAGGAAACAAAAAGATTGATAGTTCATACGCCTTAAAACTTCTAGATACAATTTAAGACATCTATCTGGCACAAAGTTGGAAAACAAGATTAATATACAAATAAATAAGTGAAAAAAATATCTGCAACTTAGCAAAGGAAGCCTTCTCCTTAATATGTAAATAGTGTGCACAAATCCAAAAGAAAAATGTGCAAGAGGACATGAAGGAAGAAAAATACAAATGCTCAATAAATACTTCTTAAACTTTATCCTAACTAGTAATCAAAGAAGTACAAATGAAAACTCATATTGGATTCTTACTTTTTGCCTTAAATTAACAAGAAGAGGGCTTCAAAAAAATTATTTAGTGACAGCAAAGGTGTTATAAATTCCCACAGCCTTTCTGGTAGGTAAGCAATTTAACCACAGATTTCACAAGTTTTACAAGTGACCACACACTTTGACTGATTCCTTTTCTAAGGTATCCTGTGGAAATAATGCAAGAATTACAGTCTTTACTGAGCAATTTTTAAAATGATAAAAAAAAAAGGAAGCAACTTAAATGTAGGAGTTGTGTGATGAAATTATGATAAATCTATATGAAGAATATTATGCAACCATTAAAAAATTAAGTAATTTGAAGACTATTTAAAAATTAATAAATATTCATGTTCCATTAGGTGAAAAAAAGAATACATGGAGTGAACTCCTGATTTTGTAACATGTGTAGAAACAGAAGACTACATAACTATAACCGAGACAATAATAGTAGCTATTTGATTGGAGCAAGTCAATTTCATTTCAATATTATTGACACTTCATATTTTCTACAATGTTCGTGTATTGATTTTATAATATAAATTTTATATTTTAAATATGTAGACCTTTTGTCTTAGTAATTCTTCTGGGGATTAATGTATAGAAAATAATAGATATTTACTAAAATTATGTCATAATTATATTACAAATAATATTTATAAATATTACTAAATATTAACCAATATAAAAGAGAGCATTGTACATTTCCATTATATCATTATTTATAATAAAAGCAAAAACAGTGCCTTTTGGCAGGAATGACAGCCTAAATAAAAGTCCAAGAAAGTGGGGGATTGGCTAAGTAAATCTGTGCATAACAAATAAAATGCCATCCTTACGTGTAAAATCACCTCACATGGTGCTTCTGGGATCACGGAGTGCAGCCTTCACTGTCTTAATAAAATCGATTTGTCCTATCAGTGGGAAAATGTGCATAAGAAATTGCTTACTGTATATAATGTGTGCAAAATTTTGTAAAATTGCCCAATGCTTAGGCAAATGCTGGAAAGAAGTGCATCAAAACATCTAACTCTGTTTAGATAACAGCATTACTGATAACTCTTCAATTCACAATGTTTCATGCTTTAACCACTTTGATAATAACTAGAGGAAATTGGGAGAAGACAAAGAAATATAAAAGAGAGGAAAATAAATACCTTTTTCTCCTGACCTACGCTCACTGTCCACATACTTGTGACCACTGAAGCCCACAGACCCGGTTAGGAGAGTCCCTGGCAATCTCCAAACCTTGCTAGGGGCCACGCCCAGCCCTTCAGGAAAGACCCGGCTCCTGCTGTCTGCACTGCAGGTTTGTGCAGATGCCCAGGATGCCTTTGGGGAAGCGGCGGAGCTCAGGCCAGTTGTGAGTTGTGCCTGACTGCCCCGCACAACCCGGCTCTGCTTCCCCTGCCCGAGTGAGGGACATCCGGGGTGCTCTGCGCACCTCCTTTTCTCTGGTCCTTTTCTTTTCCCTGGTAAATGTGATGTGATTAGCGTATTTGTGCACGAAAGTAACCCGGCATTTCAGATGGGTACACAGGACACAAACCCATTCGAACCACATGCCTCGCCCGACACACTGGGTCCGGCCTCTCCTTGTTGTTCTGCTTTGTTTAAGCAGCTCAGGTTGTGAGGGTGGAAACCAGCCAGCTCCGGCAGAGGCGCAAAGTGACTGTCCTCGCTCACTTTAGGTACGTGTTGTCACACATCAGGGTCCCACAGGACTAAAAGTAACCACAATAACAAACAAAAGCAAGACACACACACACAATGAAACAGCACTGAAAGGGAATTTACTAATGGGAAACCTGAGGCCCAGAAAGAGGCGACGTGACCTAAACCAACTTGAATCCAGATTGCCGCGGAGCGAATTGGAAAACCTCCGTCACGGGTTGAGCTTGGACGTTGCCTCCGACATGACCAGGTCTGGTGGTGGCTGTTTACTTGTATTGTCACAGGAGGCCCAGGGGGACATGTTCTGACCCTCAGATGGGAGGGTGCTCCCGGGCCACGTCCACAGAGGGATAAAGGGGCTGCACGGTGACAGAATTCCGTTTTCTCTTGTCCAACAAACCCTTTCCCGCCCTCCAAATTGACAACCAAATGACTGTGATCAACGCTCAAGCCACTTTCCATGCCGTTGCGTGGATTATTCTCCCCTCTCTTTACGGAAGCAAGTATTTCTTTGCCTTTCCCACCTCCTTTGTTGTTGGTTTCTTCACTCTCCCACCTCCAGCCCCACTGCTGTGACCTGCGCGGCTCGTCTGCCATGAGCTGCTCCCCACTTTCTGCGACCATCCCAGCCCCTCCGCAGCCCACATGCTGGCGTTTGTGTTAAGGACCGTGCTGCTCGGTGTCGCGGGTGTGCCGGCTCCGTCCCCCATTCCCCTCACGGGAAGGAGCTAGTCAGCTCTGGGTTTTTGCCTCTATTCATAATGCAGCAAATACCCTTCTACGGTGTTACTAATACGACACCCTGTTGGTTTTCGCTTGTGTAAATTAGAGTCCTCCGAGTCGGGTTGCAGGGTCAAGTTTTATGCTTGAGTGTTTCAGTGTTTCAATTCCCAAAACAATGGCGGGATTTTACTCTCTCGCACATTCGCGGCAATTCACGCAACCACAAGCGATTTGTGAGCGGCCATTTCCCCCACGTTGCCTGGCATCGTCTTATTGAGCCTTCGTGTTTTGCCACCTCGGTTACCCCCAGGCTCACGGCGGTGTCACGTCTGAGCCAGAAGGAAGCATCCCTCTCCCCTCTGATCCGCGTGGGCTCCAGTCGCTTCCCCACCGTGTGCGGGAGAGCCTGGGGCCCAAACAGACTCCTGGGTGTGGACTGCGCCGCCTGCGCCAGCATTTGTTTGTTCTCCCCACGCCTCATTCCACAGAGGATCTGAAGTGGCTGCCCTCATCCTCCCGGGTCCTCCTCTGATGAGCCCTTTCATCTGCCTCCGAATCTGAGACTCAGTGGCTGACTTCAGACGCTGCCCCGCCCCGGAAGGGAGGCCCGGGGGCCAGGTCCCCGTCAGAGCCGGAACGCACGCAGAGCCCCGGGCGCCGGGCGGGCTCCGAGTCGGTCTCTGGCAACTCACTCGAGTCTCACAATGAGCCCGTTATTTTGCAGAGGAGCCCACTGTGTCACGGAGATGAGTCACCTGCCCACGGCCGCAGAGCTGACAAGATGACGCGTCAGTATTCGCACCCGCGCGGCCTGGCCCGGAGCCCCTCTGGAGACGGGTGTGGCCTACGGGACTCTACCTCAACTGCCCCATCTGTCCTGAACTTGAACACGGCCTCTGTCACTGTCACCTGGGGGAAAATGCACACACATGCGCGCGCGCACACACACACACACACACAGGGGAGTTAAGTGTGAAAAAACGTGTGTATGCATATGTGGAGGAAAAATAATAAACCGTGCTGTAAGTCAGTATTTCCCAAACCAAATCTTCCCTCCCCAAGGTATGCATGTTCCAGAAAACGTTATGCCTTACTTTACATAAAATACTCCACGGGTAGTTAAACTTGGCAAATGCCTCTTCCTGCAACCCCCTCTCGGTGCTTCGCACAGCTCTACGGTTCTGCGGGTCCTGCTGCAGAAGTGCCCGCTTGAGGCCCCTCCAGTCAGCACCCCCCAAGCACGTTGGCTTTGGGGCTTTTCAAGAGTGTGGTGTACACGCCACACACTGCACACGGTCGGCAAGAACAGACCCAGCTCCGCCATGCTGGTGCCCTGTGCAGAGGCAGAAATAGATGTCCATCAGGCCACCACGTGCGAGTAGAGTGACAACTGTGATACGTGTTAGGAGATCAGGAGAATGGGGTGTTACGAGGCCTAAACAGCCAGAGCTGACCTTGTCCGGGAAGACGCAGAATGATGCCCCGCCGGGGAAGGGAGCAGGGAGGAGCAGGCTGTGTCGAGGGCAGATTGAAGGGCATGTTAACCACTCAAACCCTGAGACGTTCGAGGAGCAGAGAGGCCACGTGAGCTCAGGCAGCAGGAGGGAGACAACATGGCCAAGTCGGGACCCCACAGACAGCTGGGGCAATGAAGCAAAGACAGCAGGCGCAGTGGGGTGGAGACGCAGCTGGGAAGGCAGACGGGGCAGAGAACATGTGGCTCTGACTCACCACGTCAACGATCTGGGGCATTATCACAGTGAAGCCCACGGCCCACATCCACCCGGAACATAGCCGTGGGCAGCCCAGGTAGGCTTGTGGCTTCCGGCAGCCAGGGAGGACGGATACATGTGCACCGTCAGCCTCGCTGCACCGAGGTTAGTTTTATGTATGGCGTTTACCCTTCCCTGAAATGGTGTGGTGGCTTTTTGTTTTGGGGTTTGTGTGTGTGTGTGTGTGTGTGTGTGTGTGTGTGTGTGTGTGTGTGTGTTTCCTCCTTAATGTTTGTTTTGTTTTGGGGGGTTGTTTTTGGTTTTTTGTTTTTGTTTTGCCTGCTTAATGACTGTCTCCTTGCTGGAGCACAGACTCCACGATGACAGGGACCCTGTCCACCTGGTGATCCTCATCTCCAGTGTCTTACACAAAGTAGGTGCTCAACAAACCTTATTCAGCATGAATGAGCAGTGGAGCAGTGGTGGCGGCAGTGACGTTTTCTGAGACAGGGAACAGGAAAAGAATACCAGGTTAAGAGAAGAAACGGTGACTTCTTTCTTTTTGATATGTTGAGATTTGAGTTGCCTTTGAGATGCCCTCAGGGGACATGGATAGGCGGGTCAGGACAGGGACTGAAGCTCTGAGGACAGTTCCAGGATGGGTATATAAAGTCGCAGTCTCCTGGGCAAAGGTAACACTTAGAGCTGTGGGTGTGACTGGGTTTGCGTAGGGAGCATGTAGAGCAGAAAGTAGAGCTGCCTTAGACAGGATTTTGAGGAACACAAACATTTCACAGCCAAAGAGAGGAGGTGCGAATGCAAAGAAAACTGCAGAGGCATCTGGGGGAAGCCAAGAGAGGGGTGTTCTGGGGAGGAGGGGTGGTGATCAATGGCCCAGGTGTTCAGCAGGCTGAAGTCGGGTCTGAAATATCTACAGGACATAGTGATGTCAAGGTCATTGGTGACTCAGGCAGGATTAGAATAACAGAAGTGGATAAAGAAAATGTGGTATATACACAAAAGAATGTTATTCAGCCATTAAAAAAAGAATGAAATCCTGTCACATGCAGCAACAGGGATGGAACTGGAGGCCGTTATGTTAAGTGAAATAAGCCAAGCACAGAAAGACAAACACCTCATGTTCTCACTCACACGTGGGAGCTAAAAAAGTGGATCTCGGGGAGACAGAGAATAGAGTGGGGGTGACCAGAGGCCAGGAGGGGAGGGGAGGAGGGGAAGTTGAAGAGCAAAAATGAGTATAAATGGATTGATTAATTACCACTAAGCCATACACTCAAAATGGTAAAGATGGTAAATTATATATATAAATATATCTTACTTATATATAAAATATATTTTATACATGTTATATATAAAATCTCAATAATTTTTTAATTTATGATTCTGATAAGTTATTTGACTTTTACTTGCTGCTAGAGTGTGAGTGAGTCTTTCCAGTTTTCCACATCCTAAGTGGAAGCCAGAGGAGCTTATCATGTTCAAATGATGAAAGGATCTAGTTAAGAGAATATAAGAAAAAAGAGGAGACACTTGACCACTAAGGTTCCCTCAAAAGTGAGGGAAGGTGAACAGCAAAGTCAGGAGGTGGGACGGGCTCAGACGTGAGGACGGGCAATTCTCCACCGCAATGGGGAGAGGTGCCGGTATTTGTGTGGACAGGTGTAGATTTTCATCTTTATTGGTCAAGTTTTGCCAGGATAATCATATACCCAAGTACAAAATCGCAGTGTCTCATACTGATGACGCTGATTTCTCCATTCCAGGTCTGTGGCTCGGCTCAGTTGGGCTCAGCTCTGGGTCTGCTCCCGAGTCTGATCCACGCTGAAGGAGCAGCAGATACTTGGGCGCACTCTTCTTGCAGCAGACGGCTGGAGGAAAAAGTTGGAGCAAGAACTCACAATGACTCTAAAAGCGTCCTCTTGGAACTGTGCTCTGTCAATTCTGCGACATTCCTTTGGCCAAAGCAGGTCACATGATCAGGTCCAGAGTTACTGGACAGGAAAGTGTGTTCTATTGGAGGGACAGCGGAGCGGAGCGTGAATATTTGTGGGATGATAATGCAATCTATTCATACCAGGACATCTCTGGGAGCGCACATTGAGGAACTTCTTATAACATGGCCTCTACTTCTTCTGTGAAGTAGGAGACAAATTCAACTCCTGCACATGAAGGAAGGGGGAAGTCAAGTTTTGAGAGTAGAAAAGATTTGAAATAGTGTGGAAATAGTTATATACTGTGACCCATGAGCTTAAGGAACGTACATTCACTCTCCAGCAAACTCTTCGTCGACAGGCAGGCTAACCAAGTGAGTATTCCTGGCCACTGTGTAGGTCTGGCTCCAACTTGGTCGCAGATGTACGGTGAATCCTTTCCCTGGGCTTGGCTGCTCTGCAGAAACATCATCTTATCTTCCCAGGAGAGCGGTGGAGCAGGCGGTGAGAACACATTTTCATCATTGTTCCCCTGCTTGATTATAGAAGTTGAAGACTCGGTGAAATTGTGCTTTCACAGCTAGCTGCTGGAGCAGGGGACTCCTACCCCAGCCAGTCACTGGGGTAATTTCTTCCTGTGTTACACCAGGGAGGAACGCAGCCATGGTACGCTCGGGGTGAGTGTCAACTAGAAAGTCCAGGCGGCTGAGGACTGTCCAGAGTTGCTTTTGACCTGCCCCAATTTGGGTTTACTAGAACATTCTGAAGGACATTTCAGAAAATTTTCTTTATAGTCAAATGCACTGTCGTGTTCGCTCAGTCTGCCTCCTTTAAACTTTCAGGTCTCATGATATCCGAGAGAAATCCAATGCCAGTGTTCAATTCATTTCACCTGAATCAGCCAAACGCCAGTTTCTGCACTGCACAGAGATCTCTTCAATCCCTCCCCCCGACCCAGGAAGTATTCCACGCCAACTCCAAGGAGAATTCCACCACTGGTCCAAGTTCCAAAGGATGGGATTCAGACGAGAGCCCTGGAGCCAGCCAGGTCCTGGGCTGGGACGTTGGATGAGGGTATTGCGTCCACTTCCGGGGGACTGAACCACTCCTCCTCTTCACACCAACATGAACACCTTTTGGCCTCTGGTGCAGACACCCTTTCATTTGGTGCCCCGGGCCTCTTCCTGAGGCATCTCCATGCAAGCAGCTGGTCCTGGGAGCCTGCGTGCAACAAGGTGGCAGGTCCCGGGGTTACAACACCCATGAGGCTAGTGGGTCTCACTGCCAGACAGGGCTGCAGAAAGGCCTATTGTGCGCGTGTGTTCACGGCAGAGGATCTTGTGTTCGGGCTTCACTTCAAGGCCCAGGGCACAGGTTTTACATTGCTCTGGGGCTGCCTGGCTGTGGCCGGCACTCTCTGCTTTTTGCCAGGACCCGCTTAGAAACTAAACAGACGTCTCAGGGGGCTGTTCATTCCGCCTGAGAAGTAACAATCAGGCAGTCAGCAGGAACAATGGGCACTTGGAAAAACCCTGCTGCAAGAGGCCAGTAGCAAACAGAACTTACTAGTAAAGCTCACCAGAGGCAGGGAGAAAAGAAAGCGGAGGAACTGGGACAGCGACTGTTCAGTCGCAAGAGCACTCGGTCAAGGGGGATGTCAGAATGTGATTTCACACGCTGTGTTTATGAGCAGAGCCAGTGCGTTTACAGCCCCCTGTACAACACTTGCTGACTCTCATGGTTTGTTTTGTTTCCCAGCTAAATTTTATACGTGCTTTCTTAGGTGGGCTACATGGAAGTGGTTCATTGGCTGGGGGGACAGTGCCCTCGAGCCTGAAGGCTGGAGACCCCAAAGAGATTATTCATACTGTTTTCCCCAAACCTCAGACTGAGGAGTGCTGTGGCCACTCCATGCCTAGACATCACACTGATGCTTACGTACCAGGTATTTTCTTTGTCTTTTAAAAAAGATTATATTTTGAAAAATGTCAAACCTACAGAAAATCTGCCATCCCCCCACTATAAATGAACCGCTAGTATAATTTTTCCTAAAAAGAAGATAAGCATAAAAATTAATACTATAAAAAGAGTTGGCTGCAGTTGTCTTCTGTGACTCTGAGCTGAGGCTTCTTTCTGCTGAAAAGGAGAAGTTGTCAAGGTCGAGAGTTGTGAGTGGTCCATGAGCACCCCACACACACACTTTCTCCTTCTTGCCTTAATAATTGACCCCTGGCCCTGGGCACTATGTAGCACCAATGGGGTAAAGTGGGGACTCTGCCCTGTGATACCCTAAAGATACCCCTCACACCCACTCCCCTCAGTGAACAGTCAGGCCCAATCCACGAAGTGACAGGATGGGGGCTATTCCACTGGCCCCCCAAAGTGATTTTGTAATGAGGGGTTTATGCCAAACTTCCTGCATTTTGTCTTAAGTTCTATCAACCTCAGACTCCCTTTTTCTTTTAAGTGGAGAAATCCTGAGGACTAAATCATCCAAGCCACCTCTTACTGCATAACATGAGTGCAGGCAAACCCCCTGAACTTCGGGAGCCCCTGCTGGCTTCAGTTGGGATTAAAAACTGGACTTGATTTCAGTTTTTATCAATCCTGTTTGATTCCTTCTCAGTCTAACCTAGACCTTGCCCATCTTCAGTGGCTTAGTGTTCATAAATATCATAGAGCCCTCAGCCTAGAAAGGGAGACAGCTGCTGCTATTCCTTCTAACAACGCGGCAGCAGAGGCCGTCCTGGAAGTGTCCATGCTCACTGGTGGTAGAGCTGAGACTCACAACCCAGCGCCCTAACCCAGGGGGCTCACACACACAGGCAGAGACAGGCAGGGCTGAGACCCATTCAGGGGCAGAGGTGGCCCAGAAGGAAGAAGGGAGCCTGGCAGTGCAGTCCATATTTGTTTGGGACTTGGTTCTTGTTTTAGTTTGTTTTTAGTGCACCCCACTTCCCTGCGCATGAGGCTCTGTGAGGGTGATGGTTTCCTCCGGGGAAGCTTAGAGAGCATTTCCAGGGCATCAAGCCACCTGGCAAAACATGGTCAGGGAGAGCCACAGGCCCTGGTGGTGACTCAAGATGTTCCCCTCCAGCCCGTTCCAGAGCCTTACATGTTCCCTGGGCTCCCGCCTAGTGGCACCTTCATGTTAACAGGCAGAACAGACTGCACGCCTCTGCCAGCCTGGCCCACCTCCCCCAAAACGGCTGGCCTCTCGGGCCCTTTGCGTGGGACCCTAGTAGAGGCAGGGGGTGTTTGAAGGCAGATCTACAGATGCAGCTAGCACCACCCCCTCTTCCTCCGGGGCTCAAACATGGCACACGGAGAACACAATTCCACGCTGGCAGCAGGTGCCAGAGCTTTCGTCAGACAGACTTGAGCTCAAGCTCCGCCCTGCCAGTTACTAACTTGCGTGACCTTGAACAAGTTACCTCTCCTCTCTGAGCCTTTGGATGTTACAGGAGCAACTACAAGGTTTCTTGGAAAGATTAAATGGGATGACATGTGTAAAAAGCTTGGGAGAGTAACTAATACATAGTAAGCTCTTGGCCAGTGGCAACTGCTATGAAAGCTCTCATAACCATGGGGAGACACTTGCACCGAAAAGAAACTATTACACTTTAGTTATACATTGTATATACTTAGCCATTGAATGAACGTGTTCAGATATACATTGTATCACTGAAACCCTCAGCTATCCTAGGATCTAGGAAGTAGTTTCCATATATATACATTGTATACATCTTTCAGATATACATTATACATCACTGAACCCCCCCCAGCTCTCCTGTTATCTAGGAAGTAGTTTTCACACATAAACCGTACACTGTATCCATATGTTCACATATTCATTGTATCACTGAACGCCTCCCTCTTGCCCTGCTCTCCCGTGTGGAAGTACATTTTCATACCCATTCAGAGATAAGGATATGGAGGCTCAGAAAGCTTAAGCAATTTCCCCAAAGGGAAATACTGTGATTCAAATACAGATACATCTTCAAAAGCCACACTTCTCCGGTTGGGCTGTAATCCTAGCACTCTGGGAGTCCAAGGCAGGAGGATCCCTAGAGGTCATGAGTTCAAGACCAACCTGAGCAAGAGCGAGACTCCTGTCACTACTAAAAATAAAAAAAATTAACAGGGCATGGTAGCACACACCTGTAGTTCCAGCTACCCGGGAGTCTGAGGCAGGAGGATCGCTTGAGCCCACGAGTTTGAGGTTGCTGTGAGCTAGGCTGACGCCACGGCACTCTAGCCCGGGCCACAGAGCGAGACTCTTTCTCAAAAAGAAAAAAAAAAAGCCACACTTCTCCCACTTCTCTCCACGTCACTGTCCCCTAGACACCTCACCCCACCCCCACCTCAGGAGAAGCGGGGCAACACCTAGAAAACAGCCCCCAGCCAACACCAGCCCTCGGCAAAAGGTGCTGGGAAATCACCACTGGTGATTAACTTTTCAAGGGGTCCTGGTGCCTTTTAAAACTCTTCCGAAAGCTACGGACTCTCAGCCCAGAAACGTTCACTCAAAGTTGCCTTCAATTTTGCAGAAGGCCATCCCCACATCCCTGGGGTCCTTCAAGTCATGACATTCATCTCACTCCTCATAAAACAAACAAACAAAACTCTATTGGACTGAAATCTCAGGGTGACTCATTCATTCATTCAACAAATCCTGAGGAGGAAAAAAATGCATTTGAATGAGACTTTGTGAACTCTGGAGAACTGGCAGCCCTGTTTTTCTCTTGGTTAGAAAACAAAGACAAAAGGAAAGTGGGCTGAGCGGGCGCGTGAGTAAACGCAGTGGTTACAACCAGCGCCAACATTCCAACAACTGGGATAATGACTAATTTGAAAAGGAATTAAAATTTAGGTACAAAAATGGGAAAACCTTACAAACAAGACCTTTGCTGACAAAGTAGAATGTGAGCAAGCCAATTTTTTATTTTATTTGTGCTAATGGAAGGGAACAGGTTTTGGCAACCCCCACAACATTTAAGAACCATCTTTGGCCTTGGAATTCTACTCAAATGAAAATAATGAAGCCAATGTATTGGCAAATGGGGTTTTTTTTCTTTTCCTTCTGTTTCTCTTTTGTTTTTGAGCATAACACAAATTAACAAATCCGCAAAGCATTAAAACCTTCCCATTTCCGTAAGTCAGATTCCAAGCAGGGTCTGGGTGCCCTTCATAAGTGGCCCTTGGAAGTCACTTCCCATGTACCAGTTGTGTTTCCCCTTCTAATAAAGAAAGATTCCCTCCCTCTGTGGCATTCTCAGAATGTTTACAATCATGCTTCCCATGGCACTCAGTGCAGAATTCAAAGTCCTTATCATGGGCTGCCAGGCATGACCTAATCTCTCCCAGCGCGGCTACTTGAAACATAAACCGAGACTCAAATGCGAGGCACACATGTTATTTGTTTTCTAAATCCACCAAAATATTTTCTCCAAAATATTACTTATAAACAAATTGGCAATGTATTTTATGCTTCCTGTTTTGTCCTTTTTTGTTTTAAAATTTATTTTTTAAAATAACATACAATTGTATGCCTCTTTTTGCTTGTCGTTGATTTGTTTGTTTTGAAGTTCAGCTTTAACGCATATGTAGACTCGTGTAAGCAACATCACAATCAGAATACAGAGTGGTTTCCTCACCCAAAAAAAAAATCCTTCCTCATCCCAAAGCCTTGGAGTCATGCCCCACCCTGGCCACCACTAATACATTCTCCGTCTCGAGACTGTTGCCTTTCTCAGAGTACCACGTAGACGGAACGATGTAGGATGTGATCTTTAGAGGTTGCTTTCTTCCAAACAAGCCAGCAGGTTTGAAACACGTCCATGTTGCCATGTGCCATGTTCGTTCCTTTTTATTGGCAAGTCGTATTCCATCGCGTACACAAATGTTGCCGTTTGTTTACCCACTTACCTGCTGGAGAACATTTGGTTGTTTCCACTTTTTGGTGATTATGAACATGCGGTTGTGGACATTCCTGCACATGTTTTTGAGTTCTCTCCTTGGAGTGCATTGCTGGGTCACATGGTAAATGTGTGATTAACTTTATAAGAAACTGTCTAAGTATTAACACTTTCTAAAGCAGCTGCAGCACTTGATATTCCCACCAGCAATGTACAAGAGTCCCAGGGCCCCATGTCCTTGCCAGCATTTGATGTTCTCAGTTCATTTGTTAATCGTAACCATTCTAATTAGTATGGTGGTATCTCATTATACTTTTAATTTGCACTTCCCTAACGACTAGTGATGTTCCATGTATTTTCATGTGCTTATTTGTCCTCCATATCCTTTTCCGTAAAGGTCTACTCAAATTTTTTACCCATTTTTTAGATATAATTCACACACCATAAAATTCACCCTTTTAAAGTTTGCAATTCATCATACAATTTAAAATATACGATTTATTATATTCACAGTTGTGCAAAGCTCACCGCTACCTAATTCTAGAACATTTCTATCGATCCAAAAAGAAACTCCATGCCCATTGGCAGTCACCTCCCATCCCCCACACCCACCCGCCCCCAGCCCCTGGCAACCACTGATCTGCTCTGTCTCTAAGGACTGGGACATTTCATGTAAGTAGGATTGCATGATGTGTGGTCTTAGCGTTTGGCTTCTTCCACAGAGCATAATGTTTTCAAGGTTCATCTGTGTTGTAGCGTGTGTCAGTACTCCACTTATTGTTATTGCTGAAGAACGTTCAAAGGGAAACATGGATATACCACATTTTGCTTATCCATTGACCACCGGATGGTCTTTGGGTTATTCACTGTTTATGTATTAAAATAGTGCTTCTAAGAACATTCGTGTACAAGTTTCTGTGGGGTCATATGTTTTCAACTGTCCTGTGTATACACCTAGGAGGAGAATTGCTGGATCACAGGGGTGCTCTATGTTTATTGAGGGATGGTGCAGCCTTTTATGTAGGAGGGTTTCATCTTCTCAGTATCTTCACCAACGCTTGTTTTTGTCTGGCTTTTTCACTATAGCCGTCCTAGTGGATATAGAATATCTTCTTGTTTCTAGTTGTGTTTTCCTAATGATTAATGATGTTGAGCATCTTTTCATATGCTTATTGGCCATCTGTATATCAGAGTTGGAAATGTCTGTTCAAGTCCTTTGCCCATATTTTAATTGGGTTTTTTCTTTATACTATTGTATATTTATATAAACATATATTTATGTTTATATATTTGCCAAATATATCTTTATGTATTCTGTATACTAGATCTTTATCATCTATGTGTATCAGAAATATTTTCTCCCATTCTGTGGATTCTCTTTCAACTGACTTGATCATGTCCTTTGAAGCACAATTTTTTAAAAAATTTCGATTAAGAAAAATTTATCAATTTCGGGAGGGTATGCTTATGCTTTTTGTGTCATATTTTAAAAACTGTTACCTAATTCAAGCATGCAAAGATTTTTTACATATGTTTTTGTCTAGAATTTTTATGGTTTTAGCTCTGGTATTTAGGTCTTTAACCCATTTGAGTTAACTTTCTTGTATGGTATAAGGCAGGGGTCCAACTTTGTTCTTTGGCATGTAGGCATCTAGTTGGCTTAGCACCATTTGTTGAAAAGACCATTCCTTCCTCCTTTTCAAAAATCAGTTGCCTATAAGTGTATTTCACTCAATGGAATGGATTAAGTGCATTCGGTCTGTTCCACTGATGTACACATCCTCCCATATGCACTACCATGCAGTCTTGATTCCTGCAGCTTTGCAGTAAATTTTGAAATCAGCAAGTGTGAATCTTCCAACTTTGATTTTCTTTTTTCAAGATTGTTCTGGCTATTCTGGGTGACTTGCATTTCCATACGAATTTTAGAATAACCTTATCAATTTCTGCAAAACACCCAGCTGGGGTTTTGAAAGTAATTACATTTAGTCTGTAGACCAGTTTGAGGAATATCACTGTCATATTAAGTCTTCCAATGCAAGGAAATGCCATGTCCTCTCTGGGTCACTCCTCCCTACATTAGCAGCTGTTTCTTGATTCTCTTTTTATATGTTTCCTTCTTAGCTTCCTTAAAAATTGTAACACTTTTGCTATTTGCACCACTGATATAATACCTTTCTTCTCCTGAAGGCAGAGACTATGTCAACCTCATTCGTCACTCAACTGCTTGCTTAACACAGTATATAAAACATCGGGCAGAAGCTCAGTAAATATTCACTGAGTGCATGAACACATACTTTCCTCTTCTTGCTTGGCTTTTGCTGCCATGCATTGAGCACTTGCTTTGTGCTGGGCAAGGGCTGAGGGCTTTGTGTGCTTTGTACCTCATTAAACTCCCTTGGCAGTTTTCTAAGAGAGCTGTTACTATTCCCACTCAACAATCCAGGGAAGGGGGCATCAGAGAAGTGAGGTCACTTCCCCATTGACACTTAGCTAATAAGAGATAAGAGTCAGAATTTAAACCTAAGTGTTGCTTTGTGTCTGTGTTTTTAAGAATAAATAAAATATTATGTTTTAATTTCAGAATATTATGGGAGTACTCATGTTTTGGTTACATGGATTGCTTTTGTATTGCTTGAGTTAAAGTTATAAGTGTGCCCTCACCCAGATAGTGTGCATTGTACCTGTTAGGTGTGATTTCACCCTTCCCCTCCTACCCCCTCCCACCTGCTTGATTTTCATTGAGTTTTACTTCCATCTGTGCACAAGAGTGCTGTTTGGTTAGTTCCAACTTAATAGTGAGTGCATGTGGTATTTGTTTTTCCATTCTTGTCAGACCTCCCTAAGGAAAATGGTCTCCAGTTCCATCCAGATTGTTACAAAAGGAATTAATTCATTGTTTTTATGGCTGAGTAGAGAACTCCATGGTATACATATATCACATTTTATTAATCCACTCATGAATCCATGGGCACTTGGGTTGATTCCATATCTTTGAGACTATGAATTGTGAATTGTGCTGCAATAAACATTCAGGTGCAAGTGGTTTTTTTTTTTTTTTTTTTTGGTTTGGTTTTTTGTTTTTGTTTGTTTGTTTGTTTGTTTGTTTGTTTGTTTTTAGAAAATGACTTTTTTTCCTTTGGGTAAATACCCATTAGTGGGGTTGCTGGGTTAAATGGTAGGTCTACTTTTAGTTCTTTGGGGAATCACCATACTATTTTCCATAGAGTAAACCCAGGTTTGAATGCATTCTTCCCCAAGACCTCCTCTCGGTCGTTCTGCAAATTAGATTTCCTGACTGCTTCCCCAAGAGGATCCAGTTCTGTGGGCAGCCCTTTGGCTGCTCCAAGTCTATCCCGGCAGTGAGCACAGATCTGAGAGTGTGGGGTCCTCATAGATGCTGAGGTCCCAGCCAGAGACCATCTGGTGGGAAACATGGTGGCTGGAGTGTGGAGCAGGTGCCTAAGGACTTCGGGGAGCTTTTCTCTCTTTGTCTCTGCCCCTCTGAACCCTTGGTTTAACTCACACATGAGGAAACTGAGGCCCAAGGAGGCTAAATTACATATGATAGGTCACACAGCCAGTAAATGGCAGAGCTTGGGCTGGAGCCCAGGTCTGGTCTGACTTCTCTCTCCTCTCCCCACAATCTGGCACAAACAGGTGTGCTTGGTCGTGATGCATCATTTGGAAATAGAGAAACAACTGCTCTCAGAACATCCTCAGAGGATTTATTGGCTGCTGGTCTGGAATATGCCTCTTGCAAATATATTTTTAAAGTTTTGCACAAGATCGGAATATAAAACACCCACAGATAAATATCTCCCTCAGTCTCCAATGCCACGTTCTCCCTGATTTATGGAAGCATTTCCTTGCAATGGGATATGTTGGAAAGTTTGAACCTGGCTCAAGAAAAAGTGAAGTATGTTAATTTCAAGGCAAATTAATTAAAATGCAATCCAAGCTCTTTGGAAATAACTCAGAAACAGTCTTCAAGGCTTGGTGTCCGTCCAAACAGAAACAGGCCCTCCTGCCTCTGGCCAGCATGGAGACAGCTTCATTTTGTCCTGTTTTCATCTCAGACATTTGATTTCATCCTTCAAGGAGCTCAGCTTTGGGTATCACCTAGAATTTTTGTCATCAGTATTCCAGTCTTCTCATATTTTCAATAAATATTAAATATAGAGACAACTGAGCCAGGTGGCATTTCAATCAGGATCCCAGTAAGAATAAGGAGGTAGACATTAAAAGAAGGTAATTTGAGGAAAGTTCAACAAAAGGGCTTCCAAAGGTGTAGGCAGAATTTAAGGGAACCAGCAAGGGATAGTGCAGAAGCCCCAGCTAGTAACATCAGGGGTGCTATCAACACCACCTGCAGGTCTACAGGGGGTGGGGAGGGGGCTGGTACCAGCACCCAGAGGAGGCAGCCAGAGTGTGGGCCATCTCACAGAGCTGTGCCTCAGGTATACATGCTTGGCAGGAAGGAAGCCAAAGAAACACATACCCCAATCTCTTTCTTCCCGCCCTCCGATCTTCTGCCACGCATGCCCCTGACTAAACCCAGCAGAAGGGGAAGAGTAGGGAAGCCATTGGTGCAGCCCCGATAGGTGAGCCTCCCTGGGCACAGGACAGAGTGGGGAAGGTGGAGGCTGAATCCAAGGGCATGTGGAAGACGTCCAACACAGGTGGTCTTGTCTTCATCTCTTTCCGGATGTGTCTCTTAACACAGGAATCAACCTCTCTGTGCCTTGGTCTCTTCTCCCAGAAAGTGTAGACCACAATGGTCCTGGCACTGGTAGCTTTGTTGTGGGGATGCTCAGAGTGAGCCCTCAGCCACCATGGGGGCTGCCAGCATCACTCCTGGTCATTCACAGGACTCCATGGGTTGGAAGCCGACAAGTCCCACCTATTAAGATAGAGCTCAAGTCTTGGCCCCCTCCTCCTACTCACCTAAAAATGCCCTGAGATCCCCAAACCCCATACCCCATACTCCATGGGGGCAGCAAAAATAACAACAATGACATCAATAATATAACCACCTAAGATTATTGCAAGGATTGGATGAGATGCTGATGCGCGTTAAGTACTTAGAACAGTGTGTGAACCAAGGTAAATGTGGTGGACTAAGAAAGATGGCCCCAAGTTTTCACAGGCTCAGAAATGAGAGGTTGCACCCCCTCCCATGAAAAAGCAAATTCTATTTCCCCACCCTTTGCACCTGGGCTGATCTGTGAGTGCTTTGGCCAACAGAAATGAGTGGTATAACAGTTCTGAATCCAGGCCTCATAAGGTCTTGCTTCCTCTCTCGAGAACTCTGCACCTGCACATGGGAGAGCCTAGCTATGCTGTGGGGTGGATGAGAGACCACACAAAGCAGAGGTGAGCCATCCATGACAAGGTCTCCCCCACCCAGACCAGCTTGCCCCATGCCAACATGGAAGACAACCACACATGCCTGACTGAGTACACCAGAAGAGCCACCCTGCTGAGCCCAGCCCAAATTGCTGTGGAATTATGAGTTTTAAAAATGGTGTTGTTTTAAGCTGCTGTGTTTCTGGGCTGCTTGTCATATAGTACAAGCTAATTGATACAGGAAATATTCAATAACTGGTGGCAGTTGTTATTATTATTATTTTGTTAGTAGTAGTATTAATCAGGCTAGTTGGACCATGAGTCATCTATTCCCCCACGAATATTTGTACAGCTCTTCAGAGCCGTGAATTTCCATGTATTATCTCATTCAATCTTCATAACAACCCTTCTAGGTGGTGTCATGATTCCCATTTTACAGGAAACTGGGCTTCAGCAAGGGGACTTGGTCCTCATCCAGGAAGTAGAAGAGTTGGAACTGGGGCCAAGGTCTAATGCCTTTTCCACTATCATCTCTGGGTCTCTTGGGATGGTTGTTTTACATAGCCTGGATTTTCTCTAAAATGTGACATTATCTGAATATTTTACATTTGACTTTAATAACTTCATTCTTTTAGGATAGATAAGAAATTCTGTATAATTTTCCTTCTACCCTCTGTTCAAGTATCCACACCAAACCCTGCACCAGCCTGGGCTCTTTCAGCTGCATGTCCAAGGCTACTCCAGCTTCATGAGCAGGAAAATCCAAAGGCTCCAAATAGTGTCACCAAGACTCATCCCTCTCTTTCTCCACCTGCCCTCCTCGGTGTGGGTGGTACCTGCAGTGGCTCCAGCCTATGGTGCTGGTGACCTGCTCTGTATGGTGGCCCTGGGTCGTGTGCCCATCCCTGTCTAACCCTCTGCTCAGGGGTATGAACAGTGGTTATTAATATTAACAGGTCTTGGGAAAAGTGCTCAACCCTGGGTCTGGGAGGGAAAGGCCAGCCCGGCCCAGCTGCCAGGTAGGAAACTGGGGAAGAAGATCTCCTCTGAGGAAGTCATGATGTCATGGACCAGATAAGGGGGGGCTGTGGGGCCAAACACAGAGGTCAGCTCTAGCCTTTGTACCTGCCCAGTCCAAGGAGGGCTCCGAAACTCCCAGCAGAGTAGAAAGCCTCGCGCTCTGAGCACATCTAACCCTGGAGCCTTCCAGAAGCTTAGAAGACTTCACACACCAAAAGACCTGGCTTCTAAATTTGCTTATGTAAATCACGATATATTTTGGCACCTTCCTACCACACCCTCCTGAAATGGCTGAGAGCCCATCAGTAAGCCACATAACTTCCTTGAGTTCAGTTTCCTTATCCATAAATTGAGGTCATTAATATTTATGCTTGAGAGAGACCACAGACATAAAATGTCCTAGGCAAATGTCTTGGCTAAATTTTTCACTTTCATTACTGCTTTATTTTATGTGACATTTCACAAAGAGCAGCTGAAGAGATGACATTTTTCTTATTTGCTTAAATTACTAACTGGGACGCCCACTTGTGCCTGACCTGTCTGGGGACAGCATCCGCACACCGGCTCCCTCTCAATAACTTCCTGCCTCTCGGAGTCGGGTTTCTTGGAAACACAGTTTGATCGCTGGAAAGAGTCACAGGCAGGTGGCCTTGGTTCATTTCTACAGACGGAAAGTGGTTCCGGGATCAAACAGAAAAACGTCAAGTTAAATGTCAGCCTC
>RJWJ010005825.1:0-65908 GCA_004363605.1 Indri indri
TTCTCTTTTCTGCCTTTACTCCTTATGTGGCTGGTAGGTTTGATGGTCAGAAAGTCTGTGGCTTGGCCTTCCGTCTTCCTCCTCCCGCCTTGACCTTTTTCCTTACTCTCCTCTTCGCTCCTCGACCATTCACCTTCGCCTCCTTTTCTCCTCCGTCCTCTTCTCCTTTTCTTCATTCCCTGCTTTCTCCTACTCCTGCCTCGCGTGGCCATGCCAGACTATCCCTGGGCCTCAAGGGATGTGACAGGCTCTTTGTTTGGAATAAAACAATTTCCTTGGTAAAATGTAAAGAGCACACAGAACAGGAAGCAGATAACTTGTTCTTGGTCAAACACCCTTTAACTATAGCAATTTATCCGGCCTTTTGTCCGTGATTGCTGTCCCCGTGTAAAAGGTAGGAGAGGTTTTAGAGAAAAAAAAACATTGGATATGGAGTTGGAAAGGGATGGGAATCCATGCTTGGCTTTTGACTAGCTGTGTAACCTTGGGAAAACCCAAGACTCATTGCTTATTTAAGAATTTAGTGGGATGCCAGGTATATAGTAACATCCAGTAAATTGAGAGAGTTAGTAGAGCACAGTAATAACCATGCACAAGTAACCTAACCTCTCTGTGCCGCAGATTCCTTATTTTTTAATATCATGGTAATAGTACTACTTTTCAAACTGTGGGGTTATAAGAGTAAATAAGTTAATTCACATAAAATGCTTAAAGCAGTGATTGGCATTTAGTAGGTACTCAAGATGTCTTCTCCAATATATAGTAGGTATATCAGTCTGGGTTTGGTTAGGAAAATGGAAACCACTCTAAGTATGTCAAACAGGAAGGGATTTCATAGAGGGAATTAGAGGATGCAAGGTCTTTAGAGAAGCCAAGGGGATGAAGGAAACACCACTAGTATTGGGAAGTCAGGAATTGCAGCGCCCATGTGGGTGCTGCTCAAGGCGAGGCCCAGATGCCACTGGCATCACTCTCCACCACCTGCCTTCTGCCAGAGGGCCTGCTGGCTGCCTGCCACTGGTTCGGGAGCGGCATGGGCTCTGCTTCTCCTCCCCTTCAAACTCTTCCATGTGTGCCTCTCTGCTGTTACTCTTACAAAAATCAGAAAAGCTATCAGTTGCTGGTTAGAATTCTAGGAAATATGGCTTCCAAGCTTCGAGCTCCTGTGATTCAAAGAAAGGCATAGAGGAGAGAAGATGGTGTTGGATTGCCCAAAATAGCCAGATGGAGTGAGGATAATACCGAGGGCTGATGTGCAGATTATGTGAGAGAGTGCAAATGCATTTTGTAAACTTCCAAGTTCCATGCAGATATTAGATTTTAGTGACAATGAAGGTGAAGTGGGAAGAATACGCCCAAGACAATGAATCTAAGACCAGGCATGAAAAGCTGGTAAACCAAGTGACAATATAATGAAAAGAAGTCCCACAGATAATCTGACACATTTAAGAACTTACTATGTGACAGACCCTGTTATAAATGCTTTAGATGTACTAACTCATGTCATCCTTACAAAAACCCATGCTATAGGTATTATCATATACACGTTTTACAGGTGAGAAAACCACAGTCCATAGAAGTCCATAGAAGTTTGGTTTTTTTTTAATAGCAACAAAAAAATTTATTTATTTGCAACACAGCCCAGTCCTATCACTTAAATATAGGAATCACATCACAAGCATCATTTAGACCAAGACAGAGTTCCATGTTTCCCAAAGACAGCAAGCCCATCCCCCTGAGAGACCCATGGCCAGAGTGGGTCAACTTGCCCAAGGTCACACTGCTGATAAATGGTCAAGCCGGAATTTGAATCCCAGCAGTGTGACTCCAGGATGCAATTTCTTAACTGCTGTAGAAGGACAGGGTGCTCAAGCCCAAGTCTGCTGACTTCACGGTTCCTGTAGGAGCTTGCTCTGGTGCAGCTGAGGGCCTGTTACATCCACCAGCCTAGTTTTTAGAGCAAGGGTTATCTTAAAAAGCACAGGTTTCACTCTTCTGGAAACAATTCTGTGCCAAGGTTGGGGATATTTTCTCCTGTGAAGAAGAATTTGACAAGGTAACTAAGCAACTATGCTCTTGGATGGCTGTCCAAGGAGCTGTAACCGGCCCCAATAACAGGCTTTTCTTGTTAGAATCTGTCTTTATTCAACCCACAGTGACGCCTGCTCCATGGCTTTCTGAGATCCAGGAAAAACTGGTTATCATTCAATAGTCACCATAACAAAAAAGTTTTGTTAGTGATTATATGCATGACAAAAATAGGAAACAGGAAAATACATTAAGTAAAATAATCTTTGTCCTGCCATATGATTATGATATTCTCTGCACTTTTTCAAGATCTGGGAGAAATATAATATATGGTTGCCGTCGTGGGAGAGGGTGGAGGCCCTACGATTTGTAGCACATATGACACTTTTCTTCTAATATCCTTCCCTCACCTTTGGTTTTTTCCCAGGCAGCTGCTTCTAGAGCAGAAAGGGGCATATTTGCCTTTGAAAGCAGAACACTGTTGCTGGGCAAGAAAATGAAACCTCATAAAATGTCAAGTGCAGGGGAAACTTGAAAGTTATAACTTTAAATTTTAAAATTTCTCTGCAGCAAAGAAGGAGGAAACCAAACCAAATCTCCTTCAGCTCAAAAGCACATTAGCAGCTCATGTGGCCCTAAAACGAACTGGTTCTTCCGCCCTCCTCCACCAAAATCTTAATTTGATGACTCATCACAGGTGAACTCATCCATTCATCAGCCCCAGCAGCAGGCTGACCTGGAATAGGACCCTGTGGTCATTTTCCAGGAGCTCATCAAGCAGATAGAACTCAGGAAGTAAAGGAAAAGCTAAATCAAGGTTGATGAGAATATGTAATAGTTTTAATCTTTAAAAATACAATGTTTTTAAGTTACTAATTGCCCATCAGCAGAAATTTCCCAATTCTTGTCAGAAAATGACCACCCCTATTAGCAGAGAAATTCCAGTATTTGGACTCTTCTGAGTCCCTGCATTTGCTATTGTTTTGCCTGTATTAATCTTCATGCTATGCAAGTGAAGATGCAACCTTACCCACCCCTTCATTGCAAAGCTGTTGGGAGTCTCCGGTGGTGCTCCCACCGCAATCCAGGCACTACAAAGCTTTTGTTCACTTATCTTTCCTTACTTCTCCAGTTGAAAAGATCCATCCATCCCAAGGCCAAGCAGGGACTGAAACCAAGTGAGACGGCAGTGTGCCACTAAAAGCAGAACCCATGCAATCGTGGCCTTGTTGGAATGTTGGCCCATGTTGCTAAATATTCTGATTTTTGAGAGGAACCTGAGTAGATTCATTAAAAACTTCCTGATTTTTACATATCAGCAAGTAGTTTCAAATTTTTTGAAATACCGAGTAGGTCAAGTAAACATGTCTTTGTACCAATTTAGCCCACAGGACCTTTCTCCCCAAGAACCTTTCAAGGTGGGTGGCAGCTTTATAAAATTACTGAAGCTCTATGAAACCTAGAGCAAACATACTGTTTGGAATGGGACCTGTTGAGGGACATGACAACTTGGGTTTGTTTCTAATGACAGGGTGTGTAGAGTCCCTGGGGGGACAGAATATAGAAACAGCCTTCACAAATATAGTTATGGGAGGCAGGATTAAATGCCGCAACCATCTGAGTCGTCTCAGTGAACCAAGTGAGCAGAGGTGGTGGAAAGATAGCAGAGGGAACCTAACCCGGCTGGAGAGGAAACTCCAACTAGCAGTGATTGATTCCTGCATAAGATTGTTGTAGGTGCCACATGAAGCTGTTTTTTTAGTACAATTGGGAATTTATTTTAATGTAACTAGTGCATCAACTCCATCCATGCCCGGCCAATCTGGGAGCACCCCAGCAACCGTCATACATGAACTGCAGGAATGATGGACGTTCAGGTTGTCAGTGTATTTACATCTAAAGAACAGGGAAGGAGGGCAGAGAGGGCCTCACAGGCGCAGCCAAGGACTTTAAAGTTTCTCATCTCATCAAAGACCTTCTCCGACCTGCCTTCCCCGAGAGCAGGCAGCGGACCTCTGGGCTCACACATTAGTTGTGCATCAGTGAGTTTTAATTAAAGCCCAGGGCTTTAAAAGATCCAGATTTCCCGCAGGTAACCTTTCAAACCACAGTTCCTTAATTCGGAGAATTCAAAGCTCCTTAAGAAAACAAGGTGGCATTTCATCTAGGAGTGATCTTGTATCCAGAGTTCTTTTTTTTTTTTTTTTTTTTTTGATGTATTTTTTAAGGTTTTGTGGTTGCTGCTCATCATTCACAGTGAGCTTTATCTTGGTGTCTTAGAGACTGGTAAATACAGTGGGGCGCCTCCCCTCCACACTCCCCATCCCTGCGGTGATCGTGCCTCGCCCTCCAGGCAGCGCTGCAGATTCTGCTCTGGCACTGGGGGCAGCAGAGCCTCCCGACGTCCCATTTGGTGAGTCCCAAGAAGGCACCTGCTTGGAAGCTTTGCTTCGTCCAAGCTTTTTGGTTGACACTAGCACCTCCCCGTGGACACGCCATGTCAGATAGTGGGACACAGCATCGTCATTAGCACATCGGCCCGCACTTAGGCCTTTCTGTCTTCTGTGCATTGTTTGAAGAGCTTTGGCCATGTTTACTCATTCCATTCACTCCGACTCCGGGGGAGTGGGCACCATCACTGTCCCTGTTTTATAGATGGGGAAATGGAAAAAGAGAGGGTTAGGTTATGTTGTCAACAGCTGTAAGTGGCAGAGCCTGGCTTTAAACCCAGTCTGGCTCTGACTGCGGTGCTCTGAACTGCTATGCTATCTATACTGCCTCTCACGCTTTTCCTGTGGTCAGCAAAATCACATCTAGTTGAAAACAATCAAATGCATCAGTTCAGCTTTCAGCGTCTGCTCTTCCTGTCCGGTGTCACCAGTTCATGGACTTCTCAGGGCCTGCAGACTTGTCTGCCCACAGCACCCCCTTGCGGAAGTCACCCACCTCCCCAGTGCCATCTCAGCACTCATGATCCTGTATATGTCAGTATTATGATGAAATTGGTCAGTAGCCTGCAACACTGGTCGGGGCAGGGAGTGCAAGTTCCTTGGGAGAATAGAACCATGGGCATCATCGGGACCACTATGGGGAATTTCACCTGTCGTCTTCCCACCTGAGCCCCATGGTTAGCTTACGGTTTCCACTTTCAGTCCTAAATTGGTCTAGATGTCTTTAGCTTGGGAACCAGGCATCCTTGCCTGGGCAGCACAGCAAGCACATCTCCCATGTCTATTATTGTTAACTCCATAGCTCGTGAAGGAGATTCTGGGTGCATTCACAGGAAAATTCACCAGACATTTCGATTCAGTTCAGTGGAAATTTCTTCAAGTACCCTACACTGAGGATGCATGAGTAGAATTTGCATCTGCTTCCATCCTGCTTTCTATCTAATTGAAAATCCAAATGCAAACACCCATGATCTTGGAGAAGAGAAGTGACAGAACCAGACTGAATATCATTTTGTGTTGATATGTCATGGAAACAGTCCAGGTTCCATCCAAAGAAAGAAAGGAGAGTGAAATTTACAGATACCTCTGTGTGCCCAGCGCTTTTGCCTACACTGTGCCGTTTGATCCTCAGCTAGCTGGTAAGTAAAATATTATTATTTGCATTAATATATGTGGCCCTAAGGCCAGGAAGAACAGAAAGTAAACTGTGGTGCTGGCTCTGTGGACTATAGGTTTGGACTGTGAGGAGACTACATTGGGAGTAGACGGAGAATAGAGGACAAAGAAGAAGTTACCCAAGCTCAGGATGCACGAGCCCAGCCCCATAATGAACCTAACTTCACATGTACAACCAATCGGAGCAGAGATCACAGGCCACACCTTTTTCCTCCTTGTACCTTTATGGTGTTGGGCTTTTACCAGTAACTGAAAAAGAGTTTCATATTATTGAAAGAATGAGTTAATAATATCATTTGAGGGCTCCTATGGGCCAAAACCATGATGGATACTCATAAAGAAAATAGCTTTAAATCATGACCACTATTCTCAAGTCTTTCCCTATGACTTTAATTCTCAATTATCACTCCAGATGCTCCTCAGAGTGTATATGCTGCTAAAAACTAACTACCCAGAATACTAGAAATAACTACCCAGAAACTAACTACTCCAGAATACAGAGCAAATAGTTGACTCATAGAATTCAAGGAAGCAGCAGGACAGGCCAGACTTTGAGGTTGCTGAGGGTCTCATTCTAATTCCAGCAGACCTTGGGACTTCCAGCAACACCCACATCTTTCAGGTGTTTGATGACTGTGCTGAAGGTTGGCTGGTACCCATGGTGAGACGGGGGTATGCCCAGCAGAAGGCTGGTTAGCTAGCAGGCTGCTACAAGATTCACAGGACAGCCAGGACTAGGGCCCCAGGGACTTGAATTTATCTATGCCACAGAGTTGACTCAACACAAAGAGGCTGCCTTGCACTACCTAAACTACCGATGCTGATGTGAAAAGCAGAAAGCCAGCAAGATGTATAATCACACACTGGGCACTGGACACTGGGCACTAGATACCAGGCACTGGGTGTCAGTCAGGCACTCACAGGGCGGAGGCCCTGACCTCTGTGGACCACCCACCATTTCCAGGCTCATGCACAAGGTCTAGGCAGGAACTTGCTGCTGCTGGAACAAACCTCACAGTCAACCAGGAACAAAGCTCAGGAGACCCAAGTAAGGGGGCATCTTCCCCAGTATAGACACAGCAACCCATTGCAGGGAGACCAGGGAGACAAGTCAACATTTCTTATTCAAAATTCAAAAAGTTCTGAAAAGAGAAAGTCCTTTCATAAGTTTGATGCCAAAATTCATTCAGTGGAAAAATTATTTATCTCATTGCATGTGAATGTTCCTATAATTAGCCACAGAAGTAACATTTCTGATTATGCTATTGCCCTCAACTCTGCAGTGGATGCTATATAATATAAATTGCATGCATCATGTTACCTTTCTAAATTCCAAAAAACCTGACTTGTGAAACACAGCTAGCCTCGACAACTTTAGATAAGAAAACGCAGACCAGGAACAGCAAGAATGGCAGTTAGTATTTATATGGCAGGCCTTACATCTAAATGGCTTACATCTTTTCTATATTTTAATCCTTGCCATAATCTTAAGAAATGAATGCTCTCATTTTTATCCCTATTGTAGATATGGGGAAACTGAGACCCAGAGAAATAAAATAACATACTCAAAGTGGACACAGTGAGTGGCAGAGTTAAGAATCAAACCCAGGTAATCTGGCTCAAAAATCTGCCTTCTTAACCACTGTCCTATGCTGAGTTGAGATAACATTGACTAGGAAATGTCCTACTCATCCAAATGGCCCTGTCCTCCTAGGCCAGAGCTGCCATCTTACCTGGAACCAGAAACAAGTTTCCATCTTTGGCTAAAACACAAGATGTGCACAAGAAAAAGTTGCTATTAGAGCGTGTTTACAGCACAATTCCTAATAACAGCAATATATTAATTTATTTGTGCTACTTAGGCATCTTAACACTGGGTGCAGCTCCTTTTCCCCAAGGCAGAGTCATGCCTGGCTAAGTTGTGGTTTAGAGGAGCCCTGCAAAGCAAAGCAGCTGCTCCCAGTGCCTGGGCCAGCCCCTCACAGGGCCGGGAGCTTGTTGCCAGCCTGTGGAGGGAGCTGAGGAGGCCTTGAATGCTGGGATGCAAATCCAGCACTGGCTGAGAGATGCTCTTCCAGTTTCCAAAGAGGGATCCTAGAACACCTTTTTGCACCTGGCTTTTTACCATATCAACATCAACTTTCCTAGGCGGGTTCATTATTTGCTGTCTGTCGCAATGCTGGGTAGAAGTCTCTCACAGACACACTAGAAGCGTTGAGTGCTTGTGATGCCCTCTTTCCCAGGCTTCCATCTACTGGGCTAAAATAAATGCTTCTAATTTTCTGTTTGGAAGTCATAGCAATTATTTGATTGCTTCAAAGACCTCCATTCCCCCCATCCTACCCTGCATTCCCTGTTGCTGTGGCTGCTTTATTGTAAATGCTACAGTGTTCAGTGTTGACTTCTTCAAAAAGAATCACACATAACTAAATGAGGATGAAACCAAGTATTTCAGGTGACTCTTGTCCTTGGTATTTTTGCAGTTCTTACAGGAGTGTATGCCATCCTCTGCAGTCAGGAAGGTTCCAGAAACGGGTGTTATCCCTGAGCACTCTGGAAGGCTGCCTCAGAGGATGATTAGCTCTGGGAAATGGGGTGTTTTGCAGGGCCACTTAGGCTAGTTCCCTTACAGTGAGGGACGAGGTTTTGGATGGATGTATTTACTTATCCATTTTCTCCTAGAAGCAATATAGTGAGACAGTTACCAACATGAGCTTTGGAGTCATATAATCTTGATTCAGGCCCCACCCTGCCCTCCTCCTATTTGTGTGATCTTGAGCAAATTATTTAACCATTGTAATTCTCAGTTTTCTCACCTATAGAAGAGGGATAACGATGGAACCTAGTCCTCGGGATCATTTTGAGAGTTAAATGAGATAAAACAGAAAAAGTCTAGTCCAATTCCTGGAACTCAAGAAATAAAAGTTATTATTTTTTGTCATTTAACCAGCATTTATTGAATACTTGCTAGGAGCCAGGCACTGTTCTAGGCAGTGAAGATACATCAGGGAACATAAAGAGAAGCCCTGCTAGCACAGAGTTGGTATTCTTGTGTTCATGTGCACACAAGCTTTACAGACATGGACCAAGCAGATCAGAGTGCTCAAAGTGTGACCCAGAGAACTATAGTCAGGTTGCAGCTTCACAAAGAAACGAGGTCCCCTGGTCCAATAAATTACCGAACTCCTGATTATAATCTTATAACCATACAATGTTACTTATAATAATCTTGTAGACCTACCTATGCATGATCCTATGTCAAAGAGTCTGAGCATCCCTGCAGTAAAAGTGCTTGTGTAACTTTGGTTAAACCATCAGCAACCTCTAGCTCTGGGGCATAGGCTCAACCCCCACTGCCACCACCACCACAGAGCTCTCTGGGCAGCCTCCTCTGCATTTCACCTACCTGCTGCTTTATGAGAGAAGCCTTGTCATCCCTGCAAAGAAGGGCTCCTCTTCTTGTGGCTGGCCTGCCTTTCCAGGTGGAGGTCAGGGAGACACCCGCTCCAATCAGCCCCGCCATGCTCCCACCATATGCCTTTCCCCTGGGAATCTTTCCCAAGGTGATGCAGAGAGCAGGGCTTGAACACTAAATGCTAAACTTCCATTCTCACACAGAGAATTCCCTAAATCTCTGATTGGTGTTTGCCCTATTTGGAATAAACTTCTAATTGGTTTCTAAAGATTGCTGTTTGCAAATTAAATTCCACTTCCATTGTACATTGTATAAAGAAACATCAACCAGTGACCTCTCTTGGGCACACATCCTCTCCTCCTGGCTCCTACGGTGTGATTACATTACTTCGATTGCACTGCTTCCCTCCGACTCAAGCTACATGAATTGTTTCTCTTGCTTGTTTAATTGCCCATGTCTTATTACAGAAACAATTTATTGTTTTAGTGTAGCATAAAGTTCAAATATTTTATGCAAGATGAATATGGCCACTGACATTTTTATGCCTTTCTCAAACTCACACATACAAAAATCACGCTGGAAACTTTTCAAAATGTGTGTGGCCAATAACTGCAAGGTGTCAAAACCTCCATAAGTTGATTGTTTTAAAAAAGGAAAGACTCTAAAGAATGTTTCCTTCTGTAACATTGCTAGAGATTTTGAGTAATATTAACGCAAGCTCATGAATAAATTTCCTAGGTGTGAAAATGCCTTGGAAAACACCTTGGGGATGAACTGCTGATACACGCAACAACCTGGGTGGATCTCCCGAGAATTACACTTAGTGGAAAAGCCAATCCCAAAGGCATGTTTCCATTTATTTAACATTCTTGAAGTACAAAATCATAGAAATGCAAAACAGCTTAGTGGCCGCCAGGACTGAAGAGGGGACTGGGGACAGGAGGAAAGTGGGTGTGGCTATAGAAGGGTAGTGAGAGGGATCCTTGTGGTGGTGGAACTGTTCTGCATCTTGATTGTACCAATGTCACTGTCCTGGCTGTGATACTGCATGATAGCTTTGTGCCATGTTATCACTGGGGAAAACTGGGGAAAGGGTACACAGGATTGTGCCGTATTATTTCTTATGACTGTATGTGAATGTATAATTATCTCCCAACAAAGCTTAATTAAAAAGCTTTGGAAAATAAGGTGGATCAATGGCTAGATAAATGAATAGCTATATGATAAAGGTGGATATATGGGTATTCGCTGTTGAATTCTTGCAACTTTTCTCCGTGTTTGAAAATTTTCATAATAAAATGTTGGAAAAAATATATTATAAATGTGAAGAGTTGCCTAATGGAGGACAGATATGGGATGGGAACTGAACTGTGCAGTGCTGGAGAGCAAAGCTGACCACTCGGCCCCCAGCATGGAGCAGAGAAAGACCAAGTGTCCATTCTGTATGTGAAGGAGTCCCCTGAGGTGAGAGACCAGAGTTACCCCTGGTCCCCCCACCCATAGCCAGAGAGAGGAACCTGAGCCCCACCTTGGAACTATGCTGGATGACAACTGCAGAACAAATTCAGGAGCCTTGGCATGAGTTCCAGGAATGCAGGAGTCTAGATAGCCCCAAGCAGCTGCCCATCTCTTGCCCAGCATTCTCAGGAGCTAAGTATATAAGAACAAGCCCCAAGAAGCTCATGATGTGTATTCGAAAATATATGAATAAGGCATTCAGTCAAATTGAGTCCCAACCATTTCTCAACAATGGTTATGCTGATGTTTCATTACCAAAATAATAAAATCCAGCAACAGTCCGCTGGCCTGTTCCCAGCTCAGTATCTATGCTGCAGACTGGTTGCTCAAAGGCTAGCACTGCTGAGGGGTCTGAGATGCCAGATCTCCGCATTCCAGGGACACTGCGTGACTCAGTTCTCCTGCCCTCTGTCCTCCTTTCCCTCTTCCTCCCATCCCAGGCCTCGGGGCCTTATATCTCCAAGTTGCCTTTCCTTTGACAATGCAAAAACTGAACTGATGCTCCTCAAGTGGTTATTCGAGAGAGCTAGAAACCACTCAAGCAGGTGAGGAAGCGAGTGCCCGAGTGAGGCAGGAAGGGGAAAGCTGCCCTGTCACTCTGGCAGGCTGAGATCCTGCACCCACTCTCACCTTCTCCACCATTCCTCTGGGGCTCTTTAGACCCAGCTCTCCAGTCTTTTTCCTGCCAAGATCTTCTCTTACAAAGGCAAATGAAGCTCCTGCTCCCTGAAATGTGAAGGGCTAACAATGCAGTGTTCCTTCCGGCCCTAAGGGGACGAAGACACAGCCTTCAGCCACTAGTTTTTCTCACACTCGTGGTATCTCCTGATTGTCACTCTGAGCAGAATGTGAGGTAGTAGCCCAATCTATGCTTTGTTTTTGATGTACAACTATTGTAGAATCTACCACACTATGTTGAAATTATTGCTTTCCTATCTGTCTTTAATAGCCTGTGAGCAGCTTGAGGGACATGTCTTATTCCTCCCCTTACCCCCAGGCTAGGGCTTGTAAAGCAAATGCTTAGTCAGCGGATGCCTGGGATGGATGGATGGAGGGATGGAGGGATGGATGGATAAATGAATGGATGTTTGGGGGCATAGGTGCGATACTGATGGACCATCAGACCTCAGTGAGTGGGGGAATGAGGTAGTTGGACATTGGTTTCTGAGATATGAAACATCATATACAGATCGCAGCAACATGAGGCAAATGTGTTTGTTGGGTAGAGGTTTTACCTGGTGGTGTAGTGTGGTCGGACAGATAGCCAGCATAAGAGCAAAGAAATGTGTCAAACCTGTAGGCATCTTAGACCTCTCTATAATTTACTAAATGAGTAAAGCTAGTCCAGTGCTTGAAGCAAGCTTCAACAGTAAATACAGCCTGCTGTGTTCTAAATGCTTGTGTTCTTCCAAAACTCATGTTGAGACCCTAACCCCCAAGGTGTTAGTATTAGGAGGCGGGGTCTTCAGGAGGTGATTAGGTCATGGGCAGAGCCCTTCTGAATGAGATTACGGCCCTTAGGAAAAGGGCCCCGGAGAGATGCTCGCCCCCTCCACCTGTGAGACATGGCAAACGGCACCATCATGGACTGGAAAGCGAGCCCTTGCTGGACCTGTGTGCACTTTAATCTGGGACTTCCCAGCCTCCGTAAATGTAAGAAATAAATTTATGTTGTTTGTAAGTTCCCCAGTTGATGGTATTTTGTTATAGCAGCCTAAACAGACTGACACAGCCATTTGAGAAACGACCTTTGGACATCATGTAAATCCTACAGATGATGCTAAGCTATCGTCTGTAGAAGAGATTCTCCCAAATCACCCCATTGTATTTTGGCCTCTCTCGGGTCTGGAGTAACAAAACATTATGAGGATGAAGAACCTTCTAAGGTCACACTGCCAAGAACCTTCATTGGCAGTGTGAGGCCAGCCCAGCAGTTCCTGAAGGCAATGAGAGGTCTCAAACTTGGCTTTTAAAGGAGGAAATAATCCTTCCCTTTTATTATAGGTTAACTATTTCTTCACAATGAAACATCTTTTGTAGACTGCCCCCCCACCCCCAATTCAAGCTTTTCTCATCACCATTACAATCAAATTCCATGGTTGAACTTTGGGGAGGAAGGTATTATCAAGAGCTAGAGGGAACCATTATTAAGAGGCAATAGAGGTCTCAGCTTCTTGGGGTGGGGGGGGCTTCCACTATCTCACATGTCACTAAAGCGTCCTTCCTATCTGAAGCATACATATTCTCTCTCCTTACTTGGCTCCAGAGTGGTCAATACCCCCTCCCCCTCATACAATGAGGAGCTCCACAATTACACAAATCTTAACCCTCTAAGTTGTGTCAAAGTCTACTCCCATCACAAAAAGGAGATTGGAAAAGGCTGTAAGATTTTTATAAAATGCAGAATGTTTCATGAGCAGTGAATTAACCATCACAAAAATACCTTCCACAGGAAAATACACACGGTGAGACAAATTCAGGTCAAGGAAAGTCTAAAATATCTAGTGACTGTCCCCTTAAATTAGGCTGCCCATTATAGCTCATCTCCAGTGTAGAAGAGTACGCCACACTAGGCGCTCAATAAAGACCTGTGTTTTCTCAACTGGTCCCTCGTTCAGTCTCCTACACAATGTGTCACTCAACTCCATTGTCTCTTTATTGTCCTGCTTTCCTAGTTAAGATTGGGAATCAATTATAGGAGGTACTGACCTGTAAGATCCATTTAGGTAGGAACTGTGATGTTTTAGCTTGTTTTTGAACTGCAACACCTAACATAACACCTGGTACTTGATAGTCCTACCTATAATTTCACTTCCCATGACTGGCCTTTACCAGATCAAAGATTTCAGGTCAATTCAAGCCATGTAGTATAGCGATCAGGGGCGCAGACTTGGGAGCCAGACTTTTTATGTTCAAATCCTGTATCTGCCACTTTCTAGCTGTGTGACCTTGGGCAGGTCCATTGTGCCTCTGTTTCCTCACTTGAAAAATGAGGATAATAGTGGTACCAGATAATTGGTAAAGGATGTCATTGGATTACTGTGGGGATTGAAAAAGTGAATACATTTAAAATGTTTAGAACAGTGTCTAGAGCACAGTACATACTAAATAAATGTTAGAAATCAACCTTTTAATTGAAACCTGTGATAGAGCTTGTAATATGGAAGTACATGGGCTTCAAAGAAATAAACAAACATATGTTTCATTTTCACATCAAAAACTTACTGGCGCTGCAAACCTAGTCAGGTTTCTTTACCTTAGTGAGTTCCAGTCCCTTATCTGAAAATTAGAATAACAGATCTAGCCATAAGGCTATAGAATTTCATGAGATAATCTGTGAGTGAATGCTAAGCCACCCTCCCTGGGTCCTCCTTCCCCCTCATGGTACCCTTTCCCTTCCTCCTCATGGTTTTCCTACTCTGACCATCTGTCTTCAGGGGTCCTCCTGGACTCTCTGCTCTTCTTCCTCCATGTACTCTCTTTGTGTGATCTCATCCCTGCCATGGCTTTTGTCACAATTCCCACAGGCTGATGTTCCCAATCCCTACCTCCTGCCCAGATCGCCCCACTAAGTTCTAGTCCCATGCACCTTCCCATTCAACATCTTTACTGGTCTGCTGTGCCCCTCAGACACTCAGCTCAACATGTCCAAGGCTGAACTCATTACCTCTCCTCCAGGCCAGCTCCTCCTGTACTGAATATTGCACCCAATGATGCCAGCACCCACCCAGTTACTCAGCCAGAAACTCGGTGTCTTCTTTAACTCTTTTCACCACTGACATCTCAACACTCTCCAAACTTCGTTGATTCTACCTCCGTAATTCTTGTTCCTAATACCACATCCCTCTCCCTGACCCTGGTCACTCGCTTAGTTCAAGACACCTGACTGGCCACCCCTCTGTCTTGCCCCACCTCTGCTCAGTCCATCCGATTTCCATTGTGAAACCTTAGTACAGCTTTCTAGATTTTTAGGAGAGAAATCCAGATATGATTTCTTCATGGTTTACAAGACTTCAGTGTACCCTACTCCCCTAAGAATTGAGCCCAGCTCCTTCAGAGGTGTAAATGTCTTTGATAATCTGACCCAGATTCCTCCTCACCCCGGATGCCTATTCCCGTCTCAGTCCCAAGTCTCTGGTCCTGCACGTGCAATGTGTTCGCTTCCCATGCTTCCTCCTGCCTCTCGCTTTACTCATCATTTGCTCTGCCCACCACCTTCACGTGTGTGACTCTGCATCCTCAGAGTCTCCAAGTCTCAAAGAGGCTGACCTCCCCGGAAGCTGCTCCTGGGCTGTGTGAGGTGCTCAGCTCCAGGCTCGTGCAGTGCCGTGGGGCTATCTCCATTCCAGGATTCACAAACAACAGTTTGGCTGACTATTTCTATCTTTCTTCCCCGTTGGGCTATGAACTTTATGAGAAAAGGGATACTTCATCATTTACTCTACATTTATCCTACCTACCATATAGTAGTCATTCAGTAAAAATGAATGAGTAAAAAAGAATTGGTGGATGTCAGTTGACATTTCCTTCTACTCTATAGAGCCCATCTAACAGGATGTCAATATGAATGGGCAAAGTTTTCCCTGCCATAAATGGTCTGATACTCTTCTTCACTCTGTTAGAACTGTTGGTATCATCCCAGACACCCAGAACACAAAGCTTTCTTGCCCTCCACTGAAATGACCTGCATCCAGGTGGTTTCCAGGATATGTGTTTAGCTTGGAGCATATTTCCTCCCTCCCCAGACCCTCTTCCAGAGGGGAATAGCTGGTGCTGTAGAATAGGGTATTGCAAGCTATGGCCTAAGGGCCAAATTCAGCTCACTGCTTGCTTTTGTAAAGAAAGTTTTATTGGAACACATCCAAATTTGTTAATTTATATATTGTTTATGACTTTTTTCATGCCACAATGGCAGAGTTAAGTAATCATGACAAAGATCACATGGCCCGAAATGCCTCAAATATTTATTCTCTGGCCCGTAACACCTGGACACCTGCTCTAGAGCCGTATTCAAGACTATCTGGGCCCATTCAGCTCAGCGTTGAGATTCAAATATGCAAGGCATAACCCACGAAAGGGTCACGGTCTCAAATCCAATTTCCATGGCTGAAAGGCATTTCTAATACCTTTCCTTTGATAATTCTTTATGTTTTTCTAAGTATTTTTATAGTCATTAAGGAAAAGATCTTCAAATACAAATATTACTGCTCCCAGGTGAAGTCGTTGCTGCCGCTCTCTGTACCACACCTTGAGTTTCAAGGCCATTGAGGATAAGCTCTGGAATCTCACTGCCTGTGCCTTGAGAACTTGAAGAGTTAAGGTACTTAATTCTCAGGGTCTCAGTTTCCACCTCTGTGAAGTATAGACAATGAAAGTAACATCTTACTAGCAAGGTCATAGTGGAGAGTAGATGGTTCATGTAAAGCTCTTATCACAGTGTTTGCTTTACTTAAAATGATTAATAAATGTCAGCTGTTACGATCTTGTTCGACTATGTGCTGGTACCATGGCAAAAAACTCCTTATCACAGTTAGATTCCTAAAACTTTCTTTCCTTCATACAACTCCTGTGCATGAAATCTTCTGCATATCTCTATGCCTACCTGAGAGGATCAAAAGTGGGGCTCCATGCATTTCCCCTTTCTGATGTCACTCAGCCTTCTGTCCCCATCGGTTGGTCTACCCTGCCTGCTGCCCTGATCACTCTTGCCCTTTTGTTTTATTAATGCTGTGCCCCTGAGCTTGCATTCTCGCCCTCTTCCTCTCCACCTGTCTCTTAAGGCACAGCAGCAGCTCCACCTCCTGCAGAAAGCCAACCATGACTGTGACCACCACCCACCGAGCTCTCCTCTTTCCCAGAGCTCATAAGACCTCAGAAGAGGTGACTTCACTAGACATGAAATTTATCTCCTTGGCCTTTATTTAGCTGTGTTAGCTTCTCTTAGCCTCAATTTCCTCAACTACAAAATAAGATTAACAGTATTTATCTTGCAAGGCGGTTGTGAGAATTAACATGATATAACACAGATTTCCAGCACATTTAGTCTCAAAATATATTCATCGCTGTCCTCCATGCTTTTAGCACATGGCCTTTTCCACACAGCTGGGCACGATGGACAGTGATGTTGCCCCCTCAGAGCCAGGTAGGGGCCCTAGCAGTCCCATACCAGTCCTTGCTACCCAACTCTTTTCACAAAGACATTCCAGGTTAGCCGTGTAGCCCTCCAAGCAGAAGGGTGGTAGTAGAGGAGAGATTTAGTGCTGCTGGGTATGGAAGCAGATTGGTCTGTTTGGGGAGAAATTTAAATGCATGTCTGGTAATAAGAGTGCTAACTGATAAATCAGGCCCTAAGCTGTGTCTACTGCTGTGCAGCTCTAGGGACCCACCTGTGGGTCTGAGTGGCTCTAATTAATCTCTGGTTTGCTGTGACTGACACAGAGTCTAGTCTTCATCTAGCTTATTTTACCACTATTCCCTGATGAAAAACACTTGCTGTCCACCTCGTCTGCACCAGTAGGTTCCAGAGCTGTTTTGCCAGCAGAGCCAGGAGAGGTGGGGGTTAAGAGAGAAGCCCCAGACCAGCCCAGGGTTCCCAAGCACCCTCCCACTGAGCAGACAAATGCCTTCTCATGCCAGGAGTGAGTGGTAGTGGGGGGCTTGTTTTCATCCAAGGCTTAAACCCTGTTTTGAGCTAGATAATTAAAGAAGGTGAGGGCACTGTATTTGCTGGAAGGAAGGGAATGAAGAAGAATAAATTGAGAAAAGCCAGAGATATGGAGAGAAGGTAGCAGTGAAGAACAGTAGTAGGAATGAGGCTGCAGAAAATCAAGTGGTTGGTCATGGATGGTGACTGTGGAAGATGGTGTTGAGAGGACCCTTGAGATGCTGCGGTCCTGGAGCCGCCTCTGCCTGCTACTCACTGTGTGGCCTTGAGCAAGTGTCAGCCCCATTCTGAGCCTCAGATATCAATTCTGTAAAATCATCAATTTGGGTTGGGTGATTTCTAAGGGCCTTTCCACACACCTAACATTCTACTATCCTTTGGGAAAGGGACTCTATAGCTGTATTTTTAAATATTTACCAAGCACTTAAATATCACCTACTTTTCACTATTCAAAGAGTTTTAAAATTAAAATTGTCTCTTTTAAGCCTTAACACAACCATAAGTGTCAACTATTTTTAAATGTAATTTAAAGATGTTGTTCCATTGTCTTTTTTTTTTTTTTTTAAAGACAGGGTCTCACTATGTTGCCCAGGCTGGTCTCGAACTCCTGGCCCCCAGTAATCCTCCCCACTTGGCCTCCCAAAGTGCTGGGATTACAAGTGTAAGCCATTGCGCCCAGCCCTTCCACTGTTGTCTGACTTGTATTGTTTGTAATGAGAAGTCTGAGGACTCTGCTGTCAATCTGTGTTTCTCTATGAGTAATATGCCTTCTTTTCTGGCTAATTTAAAGCTTTCACTCTCTAATACTGGTTTTAAGCAAGTTGATTAAGTGAGATGTGCCTTATGTATTTTCTTCATTTCTTCTGTTTGAGGTTCACTGAGCTGCTTCTGAGTTTATGGCTTCCATCAAACTTGTTAAATTTCAAGCCATTATTTCTTCAAATCCTTTTTTGTCTCCACTGTCATTTTCTGAGACTCCAATTACATGTATGTTAGACTGCTTATTGTCTCATCCCGTAGCTCACTGATGCTCTGTTTATTTAATTTTTCAATCTTAATTTATCTTTTTATTTCATTTTGGATAGTTTCTATTGCTATGTCTTAAGTTTACCACTCTTTCTCCTGCCATGCCTAATTTGCTTTTAATCATATTTGGTTTATTGTTAATTGTTATTGTCTTTGTTCATCTCTAGAAGTTCTATTATATATAATATGTACCATGTATTATATATGTATATATGTATTTATTTTAAAATGTCACTGTTTTTCCTTATCTGCTCATGCTTTCTCTTCCTTCTTGAACATATGGAATATATTTATAGTATTATTTCAATGGCCTTATCTATTCTATTATCTGTGTCACTTCTGGGTCTGTTTCTATCACTATTTTTTCTCCTCATTATGAGTCATGTTTTCCTGATTTTTTTGCATTTCAAGTAATTTTTTTATTGGATTTGGGACATTGTAAATTTTGTGTTGTTTAGTTGGGGATTTTCATTTTTGTATTTCTTTAAATACTTTGGTACTTTGTCCTGGAATGCACTTAAATTATTTGGAATCCGTTTGAGCTTTTCAAGGCTTTTAAGCATTATTAAGCGATACCAGATCAGCTGCTTTCTAGGGATAATTTGTCCCCACTACTGAGGCACTACTCCATGTCTCCTATATTACAAGGTTTTTGTTCACTGGCTGGTGGGAACACAAACTATTCCTAGCACTGTAAGAGCTCCAGGGATTATTCTGCCGGCTCCTTTTCAGTAGTTCTCTCCCTAGCCTTGGTGGTTTGCTCATGTGCTGCTCTGATCAGTACTTGGTCAAAGACTTGAGGGAAACCTTCTGCAGATCTCCAGAGCTCTCTCCAGGCATCTCCTTCCTCTATGACACTCTTCCCCACAAATTATAACAACCCGGGCCTTCCCAAACTGCAGACTCTGACTTCTTGGCTCACAGAGACTGCTGAGTTATGTGTGGGTATTCTCTCCCTGTGCTGCGGCCTAAAATCTCTTGCCAGGCAGCAAGTTGGGGCATAGGACTTACCTCATTTATTTTTCTTCTTTCAGAGACCATTATTCTGAGCTGACTGTAGTACAATATCTGAAAACCATCGTTGTATACATATCCTTAGGATTCTGTTTATTTAAGGCAAAAGGTTTGTATTATTCTATCATAATATGAAGTGGAAGTCCTATTAGATATTGTTTTTGTCTTTGTTTTACAGATGGTGAAACTGAGGCACAGAGAGGGTGAAAAATGTGCCCAACCTTGCACAGCTAACAGTTACCCAGGGATTCGAAGTCATGTTCTTAAACTTTAGAATCTGCTGTCTCAAAAGCATTTTTGTGAATCAAGTCAAAATCTTTACACATGATAATTCAGTATTTCCCAAGTACAGAGGAAGGAAATCAACATGTGTCTGCCCATCAGCCATCAACCTATCCAGTATGCAAAGGGACAGGCCCATTCTGCTCATCTATGTGTTCAGAGATGATCATGGATATTTTCTAAGGCATCCACCCAAATACTGTATTTGTATTCTGTCTCAGATCTGAAGAGAGAAAACATTTCTCCTGACCTTTTGGGATCACAGGACAGATTTCAAGAGCCTCAAGTTGTGACAGATATTTGTACTGAATAGAAATATAATCTGACTTTTCAGTGCTATCTGGAAAATTTCTGTTTTCAGAGCACAAACCATTTACCCAAACAGTGTAAAGAGATTATGGTTCACTCTCTACACTGAATTATGCATGGTTTTCAGCTAGGTAAAGTTCTCTGTATTCTATTTTAGTAACATTTCCTGCACAGAACAGAAAAAAAAAAAAAATCTATACTTTCCAGAAGCAACTATTCTTGATATATTTTACTTCTACCAGGAAAAAGATATTTAATAAGTCTGAACCTGATCCATTTTTTAATCTGTAATCAGAAATTTTTCTTCGTTTTCTGAAGTGGAGCTTTCTCTTCATGTTTTAAGACATTAAAAGAAAAAAACAGAAGCCAATTTGGCCCAAATTTTAAAACATCTATTGTGGCATACTCATTATGAGATCTTTTTAGAATTAGGCTGACTAATCCTGCTTAACACATGAGGAGTGTTTGCTATTAAGCACTGTGCCTTCTTAGAATACCATGTCAAAACCATTTTAATTGGAGTTAGGGGTGATTATAAAAATGTCAGTTTTAAAAAGACTATTTCAAGAATGCCTCACAGCCGTAGTTGGATTTGGCTACAGAGAAATTTGTGATGCATTGAAATAATAGAATGATTAAGGCAAGAAGGGATTTCAATTGCAGAGGTTTAGTTCAGCACTGATAGTGTAAAATACAATGGATGTGGGCCTAAAAGGAAAGTTAGATTGCCCAACTGAATTGAAGGCATTCTTTTGGGGGGAAAATCAAAGTGACACATGGAAAAATATGTCTGTACATTTCCCAGATGTATTCTGCATCTCATCATCTCTCCCAGCAATCTTTTGCCACATTGGTTTGCAGGAAGGCCTCAGTAGCCCCAGTTTTTCCTGCTAGTCTCCCCCTGATACTGGCTGTGAGATGGGGCAGAGTGGTTGGTGGCATGGAAAGCAAAATGAGATAACTTCACGATTTTGATTCAGTTCAGACCCGCAACTCATTTTTGTTAGAGTTGCACAATACACACACACTCACAACACACACACACACACATCAATAAATACACTTATGAATACACATGCACACTACACATGTGAGCTCTATTTGTTGATGCTAAGATGCCATCAATTGTTAGATGCACCATTATTTTATATACCACTAGGAAAGGAAAAATATTACCAGTTAAGCCATGACACAATGCCTTTTATTACTTAGAATTTTTACTTCATTTTGTTTTAAAAGAAGTTTTTAAAACAAATATATGAATGTTATCACTCTTATGCATACTTAAAAGCGATCATATACTATACGTAAAATGAAATGGTTGAGATGTTCCCAAATCATCTTCCTATTCAGAGGCTGCATTTTCTAATCATTTGCAATTCAGAGTTATCCAAGCCTGAGTTTTTCAACACAATATCATCCTCTGTGTTAGTAAGAGCATTGCTAATGTAGTAGTTCCTAAAAGTGACCCATTTTCATGTCCAGGACTTTCTTTGAGTGCTAAAAGCCATTCTGTAAACTTTGGTGTGTATACACTGTCAGTGACAACTATGTCATGACTACAGCCTGGCCAGAGATTGTGACATGCCACTAATTGTAAGATACATTCTGATTTCAATGATAAAATATGAAAAATATATGCATCTTAAAAAAGGTGACATTATATACATATATATATACATACTTTTGCTTATAAATATATGTGTATATATGCATACACACAAATATCAATAGTTAAACATTTTTGTGTTGAAAATACTACACTAAGTTGGTATAGCAATACTTAACATTTTTTAAAAAGTAGAATGTGGCCAGGCACAGTGGCTCACGCCTGTAAACCTAGCATTCTGGGAGGCCAAGGCGGGTGGATCATTCAAGGTCAGGAGTTCGAGGCCAGCTTGAGCAAGAGCAAGACCCCGTCTCTACTAAAAATAGAAAGAAATTCGCTGGACAACTAAAAATATATATAGAGAGAAAAAATTGGCCAGGCATGGTGGTGCATACCTGTAGTCCCAGCTACTCGGGAGACTGAGGCAGTAGGATCGCTTGAGCCCAGGAGTTTGAGGTTGCTGTGAGCTAGGCTGAAGCCATGGCACTCTAGTCTGGGCAACAGAGTGAGACTCTGTCTCAAAAAAAAAAAAAAAAAAAAGTAGAATGTAAGAGAAAAAATATCATTAGCCATTTTATAAAGATATGGGGACCAATCCACCCAACAATGATAAAATTCACATTATTTTTAAAAGCACAGTGAAACATTTAACAAAGATGACCATGCTAACAGGACATAAAATAAGATCTAATAAATTTCAAAAGATTAAAATCGTAAAATAAACATTTTTAAAAGAAAAGAAAATTCTATCTTGTAGGATCTCACTCCAAAGAATAGGATGTGCCTTTCTACATTTTCTGGGTGCAGGTGTTCCATCTGGGCACTGACCTCCGGATTTCCCCAAGCCCAGCCCAGCCCTGACCAGAGAGCTCTGCCTTAATTGAACCTGGGTATCTCACTCTTTTTAATGATAGTACTTACTGAGCAAGTTATCATGAGCAAAGAAAATAGACAGGGAGGCCTCATGGCATCGTAGGAAGAAAATGAGATTAGGAAACAGAAGAGGAGTGGAGAGCCTACCTAGCTGTAATGTTTACCAGCTGTGAGGCCTTGGGCAAGTTGCTTACCTTTCCTGAGCCTCACTTCCTCCCCTGACAATGGCCATGGTATAATACCACCTTAACAGGTGTGTTGAAAGGGCCGACGAGATAACACTTGCATGGATGTAAAATGGCACACTTGGGGATTGCACTCATTTGCTGGCATGCTGACACACTTCTCGCAAGCCAAGAGGTGGGGACATTGCCGATGGTAGATGCTTCTTGATCTTGCTGTTAGCAAAGAAGCAGAATAGAGTTAGGGATGAAGGGAAACTACAGTCAGCCAGCTTTGAAACGGGGTGTTCTGAAGCTGGGGTAAAAGAAGTTTTAAATGCACTACCAGGGCCCCACCTCTATACTCTCCTCTCCATCAGACTCTTCCTCTTCCAGATGACAGTCTGACCATCACCTAGGAGACTTAGTGGGGGAAACGGCATGTGTCCCCTGTTACCAGGTTGTAATGTACCAGGACCCCAGGAGATGAGGGACTATAACTGTTGCCAAAGTGACAGAACATGGGAAAGGATAATGCATGAAACCAGCTTAGAAATCGTGACTTGCAGTTATGGTTCTGTGTGTTCTGTTCTTAATATTTTTAGAAAGATAGTAAAATTTCAGAAAAAAAAAAAAAAGAAGAAGAAGAAGAAGAAAGAAAAGAATACTAAGAGTGCCATCTCATGGTGATTTATACCCATTTTGTCAAATGGAGCCTGCCCATCCCTACCACCTATGGTCAGGACGGTAGATAGGTTTCGTATCTCCCGTCATCTCCAGTCCATTAACAGTGACTTCCAGGAATGCTCCATGGGCCAGTACCTAAGGCTACAGCCATGTTCAGTGAGCAGGTGTGTGAGGATGAGGGATGACGGAGAGGAGAGTGGACTCGGTGTTCCTGAGCCCATGGACCTTGGTGTGCGGTCCAGGGTCTACTGTGTCAAGATCTACTGTGGAGAATGAGCGTGTGAGAGCTGGCTGAGGAGGGAGCTGATCCTGATCTTAGCTCTGATCTTGACAGATATCCTGTCGCTGTTCCCAGGCATCCTGTCCTGATCTTAGTTTCTCAGACTCTTCTGGCACAATTGGTATAACTAGGTACTCATTCAATTATCCATTCATTCATTTAACAAATTCTGATTGGACGCTTGTGTACCAAAGATTGTGCTGGAATCTTGGGATAGATCCATGAACAGAGGAATGGAGCCCTTGCAGTCTTGCTGTCAGGAAGGAAAGTAGGCCTTCAACAGCCGCTCGCTTTTTAATCCCGTTGCCTTGTGTGCTACGGAGGATCTGTAAAGTATATGACAGATACAAAACATGGAAGACACCTGGCCTATTCCAGGAATCAGTGGTTTCCTTGAGAAAGACTCATAGAAACCATGTCACCATTTTTAAATGCATCTTCAATACTTTAGAGGAAAACCTGTCTTTGAGAGATATGAGCCAAAATAGTAAGAAAGCACATTTGAAATATAATATTGGAAAAGGTGGCCTATGTCTTCCATAGGCTGACTTCTGAGAGTATTTTTTACTTAAAAACCCATTTCAGAGGCCTGGTGTGCGTCATCCTGAGCATCTGTTCCCTGTGCTCAGCCTCCCGGAGCCCAAGGAAATTAACTTTTCCCAACCTAAGACAGAGACTCAGCTTCCGCTCCAGCTCTTTCCACTTGGATGGGAACTGCAGGGTGTTTATGGTCCTCAAGGGTTTTGACAGTGGGCCATCGCTTTCCCACAGGGGCACTTAACAAGCATCGAGAGCACATGGGACTCTGAACTTTATGGGAGGACACGATGCCCATTCCCTGGCTGCCTGTGTCTGGCATTCACAGAGGCAGTGGGGCCTGACCGAGTCCTCACTGCCCAACAGCCTGTGGAGGAAAAGTGCTCATTCCCGGAGTGGCTGTCTCCCCTAGGAACACTGCGATGTCACGCCCCTGCCCTGGAGGAGGGCCTGGGCTGGCCTGTGTTGTCCTGGATTTGGGACTCACATACAGGAGCTGCCCATATGCGGCCGTGGTCAGTGTACTTTTTATGTGCTTGTTTTTATCAGCACCCTCTTGTATCCCTGCTGCCTCACTCACTGTTAAGCTCTGATTCTTGCTGAGCCATTGCGGCCCCTTGCTCTTTTCTTCTACCCTGGACCTCAGAAGCATGTTTGCCAATTGCGTGAGTCCCATTTTCCAAACCCCACCCTGGGGCAAAGTCCTTCTCAAGTCCCATAGATCACCCTCTCCCTCTCCCACGTGGTGGAGGGCGGCAACCGGTCAGCAACACGGGAGGTGCACACGATAAAGCCCGCTGGTAAGAGACAGGGATAAAAATGTGCTTTGATCTTCCCTTCCCAAGGTAGGATATGACCGCTCACTCTCCAAGGGCTAATTTGACACTCAGTGTTTTAATCCAGATTTCAGAAAGGAAGCCATGGATGGATAAATGATTAGCTAGCCGTGTGCTTCCTCATAAGCGGATCGTGGAGGGGTCTTGGTGTCCTGAGACCTGGGTAATGTTGCTCTCTTTTTCTTGTGGTTTAGTAGACTAAAGGAAGTTTTGGTGAACACAGGGGGAGAAGAGGGAGGGCCTGTGGCATGTGTACATATGTGCACACGACTGCACACGACTGCACGTGGCACGGATGCCCAGGTGGGTGTCAGTATAAAGTGCCGCGTTTGGGTGTGACTGCTGCAGCACACGGGCAGTGATCACCACTGTATCTTCCTGAGAACGTGGACATCATAGACTCTGAGAGCAGGAACAGAGCTTAGAGTCTTGCTTCTCAGAGTGTGGTCCATGCACCAGCAGCATCAGCATCAGCATCACCTGTGAGCTGGTCAGAAATGCAGACTCTCAGGTCCCCACATCTACTGTGTCAGACATTGCATTCTGACATAATCTCCAGGTAGTTCATAAGCATGTTCATGTTTGAGAAACACACACGTAGAGTTTATCTCCCTGCATTGCACAGGTGAGAAAACAGGCCAAGACAAAGGCTGCATAGTCAGTTCATGTCAGAGCTGGGACTGCAGCCGGCCTGGTAAAACATGGAGTATACCTGCTCCTCACAACCCAGGCCTCTATGCACACGTCCCCTGCCCATTCTGTGATTCCTCTCCCATCAGGAGCTAGAGCTGTTAAGGCGTCAGAGGGGTAGTGGAGAGGAAGGCTGTCTGCACTGAGTGCTGAGGGAAGAAGCACTCACATCTGCGCTCAGTCATGGATGAAAGGAGCAGAGTTGTCGGGCCAGAGGTCTCCCGGTACTGCCTGCACCGGGATGTGGCCCTCTAGCACTACGCCACCTGACTGATGTGGCGGGGATGGGTGTGTCCAGAGAGGGGATTGCTGATGGTGGGGGGTTGTGATGTGATAGTTACTAATAGCTAGAAGGGGATTACTTTAGTGCGAGGCCAAACTCACATCCCTGCCATTCAGGACATTATGGAGCGTGGGACCTGCCCCACAACCTTCAGGAAATGCCATCTCCCTTTTTTTTTCTTTTACTCTACATTTAACTGGCAGCTATGATGTTTGTGGGAAGGGTCTCTGTCTTAGGCACCACACACACACACACACATGCACACACACACACACACGCCCACACACTCAGGGTGCCAGGCTCAGGCTTTACATTGGGCCCCATGTCTGGTTCATGTCTGTAACCCTAGCCCCTAAACTCATGCCTGGACATTATAACTGCTTGTTAAAGTTTATTGATTCAAGCTTAAGGGCAGTAAGAGAATGGCCTTTCTCCAATACTAAGGCCTCATTTACCCTATTAAACTCATTCCCAAACAGATTTCCTTTTATATTTGTGTTTCTATCTTATTAAATCTGTAGTTCTGGTTTGATGTTTATTGTAATTGGTTGTCTCAAACACTTCTACAGAGTTTTAAATTTCTCTTTTTCTGTAAGTTCTATAGTTTAGTAAAATTTGAAATGTCAGAGTTTGAGAATGCCGTGGCATGTCTTGCGGTGCACTCTCAGGCTTAGCTGTGCTAACGGAATGTGCTTCTGTAGGTGAGGGGGTGTGCAGGGTACCCCAAGCTTCCCTCACCCTCACCACAGATCCTCTTCCTCAGAGTGTCTAGGTTTCTCAGAAGAAGACACTTTTAGATACCCCGATTTAGTTGTCCTGGTACACATGGCCTTTGTCTCCTAACTTGAGCATGTGTTCCAGGGCTGGAGATGTGTTTTATACTTGGCTTTGATTCCCCAAGGCATAGCAGGTATTCGGGGAATGTCTGCTGAATGAATCGCTAGATAAAAGTATGCCTGTGAGAAAGTCAAATAGACATAAGTTCCAGGGTAAAACAAATTTGATTTAGTTCTCTTCCAATGCAGAGCATATGTTCAGGTAACTGCTTCTGTGCCAGGCACTGTGCTAGACATGTGAATACATAAGGGAAGGAAATTGAGCTCCATCCTCAAGAAGCACAAAGGCTTGAAGGAGACACAGGCATTTAAATAAAGAAATTTCCCAACTGTGGATAAGTATAACAAATGATGGATGTACAAGGCTTAGAGGTTGCAAAGGAAAAAGGGTATTTAATCCTTGCCCTGCATAATGAATAACATAGGTTATGGAGGATAAACAGTGAGTTTACCAGGTCGATAAGAGGCAGGGAGGGTACAGCATGGTCAAGGGCTTAGAGGTGTAAACACATTGCCACGTCCCAGAGACCATTAACTTCCAGAAAGGACAATGTAACAAGTGACAAATGTTGGAGTTGAGAATGTCCTTGGTTACAGTGAGTAGCTCTTTCCCTTCTCCAAAGGCAGAGCTGCTCCACTAGGAGGCTGTCCTGCTCTGATTGGGGAAGGCGCCACTCTTCCTGACTTTAGAGACTCGAGGCAGCTTTGTGCAGTGGCCTCACCCTATGTGCACCCCCGACTTACTGGGGGGTGAGGAAGGATGCCTTAGAGCATGGCCCCTGCTCCAACCCACATGGCTGGTGGCGTTGAGTTAGGACATGTGTATCACTGGTACTCTTATTGTCTTAAAGTCTCCTTCTTGTTATGCGGTACAGATATGTGTAGCTTTTTTTTTAAAGCTTGCACTCAATAAACTGTGAATCTGTGACTATAAATAAGACATTACATTGATACTTCTAACTTAAAATTTATTTTGCTTTTACTTTAGCTTATTTATGAGCCAGGAGTGACACTGATGGAGAATCTGTTTCCACACTAATAACACTAAAATAGATTTAGATGCATATCAGATGGAAGCTGAGTATCATTTTTAATTATGATTAAGGTGACGTTTCCTTATTTCCCCCCGGAGAGTCATGAATTTTGACTCTGCATGAAATGTTAATTGAACGCCTCTCCTGCCCCTTCAGTCGGAGGGCATTCCTGGTAAATAATGGTGGTTCTTGGTGGGCGGTCACTGCTGGGGAACTTTCGGTACCACGGATCTGAAGAAACCTTTTAGAAGCCTTTCCGCTTCCCTGTATGTCGGGGCCAGGTGAAGGAATCAGACAGGTGTGGATTTCAAACCTGGCGGTACACTTAGGAGCTGTACACATTTTGCTAAGTTATTTAATCTTCCTAAACCTGAGTTTCCTCAACTGTACAGTGGATGTGCCACTGACCTCAGAGTGTGAGGATTTTGTGAAACAATGTTATAAAGTGCACAGCAAAATATAGCTAAGCACACTAGTGGTATTATTATTTTATTAAAGTTTCAATAAAAATGGAAAATCTCAAACGACTTAATCAGTCCAAGGCCTGGGAAGAGAGCCGCAGGATCACATCTGGGCAAGCAGGAAGGCACAGGGTGAGTTGAAGGAATGCAGAGGAGGTGTCGGCATCTCAGCAGCCACCATGGGGCCGTGGCAGGGCATCGTCCTCGCTGCTGAGAGGCGGAACAGTGCGGTAGGAAGGATACTGGCTGTGGAATCAGATGGACTTGGGGTCGAACCCTAGGTTTATAGAAACGGGAAGAATAACGCTCTTACTAGTCGTTGTGAGGAGTCTGAATAATAAATAAAGGCATCATCAGGATTCCTGGTGTCTGATACCTGGGGGCCATAGTTTTGGACAGATGCCAGAAAACACGGCATGTGGAACACTTCCACCCTGACGGGCCTATGCAGTCTCCTCCCCTAATTAAGGGTGAAAGCTATTGAATGGTGGTTTTGCCTTTCAGAAGAGTAAGCTGAAGATCATGAAAGGGCTTTGACATAGACCTGAGGTGTTGATTTGGCTATCAGTAATGTCTGTCCCACGAGGTCCCAGCATCTCCTTCTTGGTCATGCTGAGAGCCCAGCCAACTGCTAGCAGCGGTTAGGACCTAATTCTTGGTAGGATGACCAAGTTTCCTTGGAATTTTCCCAGTGTTAGCTCTGGAAATCTTGCATTAAACCCTTTAGTTCCAGGCAAACAGGATGGCTTTTCTTCCTATTTGTACCCCTGCAGGTGGGAGGTGACCTTCGGAAAGCTTGGGCTTCCTTATGGTGCCTAAAACCGCATTTGCATTAAGCCACTTTTATTTGAACCTAAGAATCATCAACTTCAAAATGGCATATTAGATAGGATTCTTTCATTAAAAAAAAAGCATGAGAACACAGAACACCTGGGTCTCTAAAGTAAAACCAAGTGAGATGGTTTTGGGCATGCTTGTTTGTTCCGAGTACCATCTGAGTTGGAAAGGCGGCATCTGAGAGCATGTGGGGGGTGCGTGGGGGGGCTCATGGCAGTGACGACACCTCCCTCCCTCAAAGCCCTCCCCAGAGAAAGCCTTTGTCCTCTTATGCAGCAAGAGATGAAGACTTGGAGCATCTCTAGACCCGGGAGGCTCCCTCATGCCCTGTCCTAGTCAGCAAATACCCCCACAGGTAGGAACTGTCCCTGCCCCCAAGAGCTGCTCAAACATGGAGATTCCTGGCCCACACCCACAGAGACTCTGATTTAATGGCTGTGTGATTGGGCCAGGCATCGGGATTCCTGAAAGGCTCCCTGAGGTGATACTAACATGCTGCCAGCGCTGCGGTCACTTCTCTAATCGAGAAGGATGTATGAGCAGTAGGTGGTTCCAGATGCCACTGCATTTCAGACCTGCCGCTTCCCAGGCCACTGAGGGCAGAAATTAAGGGGCCTGTGGCAGGGGGGAGGGCAGACTTCAAAGACCTGTCTGTGGGTATCTGAGGGCAGGAGAGGAGCAATGTAGAGGAATTTGCTGTGTCCAGTTCCTGGGCAGAGCAAAGCAGTGGATCTGACACCCCACAGAGCAGTGGGATGTAGGTGACGCTGAAGGGGCTATTTTGAAGTGTGTACGCAGGCCGCACTGCTGAGGGTCCTGCGAGGAAGTGCCACCCATCAGGAGCAGGGAGCCTTCTCCTGAGTCCTGCAGGCAGCAGACGACTGGTCTGCAGAGTGGCCAAGCCCAAAGGAGAAGGTGGCAGCAGTTTGGGGCAGCAGTAGAGGAGACCAAGGCTTGTCCTCCCGTGGCCTGTGGGCAGCAGACTTTAGCGCGGAGGTGGGACCAGGATGTGTTCAGTGGACTTGCTCACAGGAGAGTCCCTCTGAGAGCTCCCAGCAGCGTGCACCTCAGAAGACGCCCACTGGCAGCCAGAAGGGGGGGGCCACTGAAATCTCCCAGAGAGGAAGATGGGGCTGAGGACGAGTCGGCTGTTAACAGATCCACAGGGCTTGAGGCATGGTGATAACAATTCTGCCAGTTCACTCGGTACAGGACCAGTGCGTGAAGGAGGGGTCCCTATAGAATTCCTCCAACTGAGTCCTACCATAATATGTTTGAAGCTTATTTTCTTGTAAAATTTGTCTGTACACAAGAGATAGAAAGGAGCCATCGTCTACAGATTTTGAGGTCAGGTTTCAACCTCAGTTCTCCCATTAATTAACTGCGGAACTCTGGACAAGTCACTTTTCCTCATTGGGCTTCTGTTTATTTAGCTAGTTTTAAAATGAGAGAAGTGGATTGAATGGTCTTTAGGGGACCTCATAGCACCGACACCTTAGGGATTTACTTCTGTCGAGCTCAGTTATCTATGCGGGGAGATATAGCATGAGGGGAGGGGATGCCGCTGGGGCCTTTGATTCCCTGCTCCCAGTTGCAGCCTCCCCTCCTTGCTTCTCCTGAGCACATCCCTACACCTCCTGGAGCCAGGGAGGGCTGAGATGCCAGCCAGCTTGGTGCAAGTCAGGCCCTGCCGCTGTAAGCTGTTAGTCCAACAAACAAGGCCCAGAGAGAGACTGTCCTATCCCTGAAGTTATTTCCCTGTTCAAAGAATTCCAGTTGAAAATGTGAGCCTAGATGAAGATAAATCGACACCTGCAGATGTTCTGGAGGAGCGATTGCCCCATAGCTCACGTGAGAACACTAGGCAATGTGCCCGTCTGAGAGTGTGACAACGCTGTGGTGTGAGCCAGCTCTGCAGAGGGCTTATCTGGTGCCATCTTACTTTGGGGGCTGGAACTCTCAGAAGGAAATCGTCAGGGGGAGTCAAGGTCATGGATTCTGGTCTAAGTGGCTGATGTGACCCAAGGCAGAGGCACAACAGCAAATGGCTTCCTTATTGGGCACCTACAATATTCCAGGTACAGTACAGGAACTTTGCACATTCATCCTCTCACCAGCCCTATGGCATTATTATCTCCATTTTACAGATGAGAAAATTGAGGCTTAGGGCAACTAAGAAGGAGAGAGTTAGTTTGCACTACAGGCTGTCTGATATGAAAGTCTATTTTCTTTCCTCTGTTACATGCTGGACTCTAGCTATTGTCATTTCACCTACCATTCTTAGAAACTGCTATAACTCATGGGTCCCAGCCAAGAGAACTTGGTAGTACAGGAGGTCAGAGATGTCAAGAAGGGGTTTGGAAAGGCATGAGTTTAGGACACTCACCAAAGAGCCCCACCCACCTGGGAGGCAGCATCACCACCAGTGCAGCTATGCAGCCTGCCTGGTGGCCTGCAGCTGACCGAGCGGGCCCAGCAAGACAAGCAGTGTGACCTCAGATGCTGGACAAGACTCATGTCAATTTAAGAAATAGTAAGTGCCCCCTTTCAAGAGGTACTTGTCTAATTTTTTATCGGAAACTTGGGAATAATTTGTGCCATGGAGGGATATGGCCAATTAAGACTAACAGACAATGTACCAGGAAGACTGACATGATTCAGCAACCCAAACGTTCGATGCCAGCAAACGTGTCTCGAGGGATCATGCATTCACTCAGCACAAGTTCCCTGGCACCCACTCTGTGCTGAACCTTGGATTAGTGCCTGGGAATAGTGAGCAAACCAAATCTGGTCCTTCAGGGCCCTCCAAAGAATATGCGGTACCCTCATGGTGGAACGGGGATGTATCATTCGAGAATAAGATGGAAGAACATTTCCATGTCAGCTGGTTACAGCTGAGAGTCGTAACTATTTGGCTGTGCCTCTTTTGGGGGTTGGGGCTAATGTTTCATGAAGTTTTCATAGGGAAAAAATGAGAGCAATCTATTTCAATTACTTTTTAGATGTCAAATTTACATAATCATTTGATGTAATGCTATTCGTTACGGGCGTCCCTGGAGTGGTGTCAGTGCCACCGTCCCTGCGAATGCCTCAGCCCCCAGAGGAGCAGACAGACATTTCTCCACACTGGAGAGCCAGGCAGCATTCCGCTGCAATTGGATGGCCTTTGGCCAGGGATAATTAGGCCAAATGGGTGTGAAAACCCACTCAGGGGAGAAGTGAAAGGAAAGCATTCTCTTTAATTAATCACTCTTTTTCCAAACTTGAGCATAAAACAGCAAAATTAAAATTCATTTTAATAATGTAGTCTTCATTAATGTGAAATGTAGTTTTAGGCAGAACTTAATTCAAAGCTTGCTTTTTTGGTGGGAAGGAATATTGCTTTTGTGTGACCTTTAATAAATCCAGAACTGACAATATGGAATTGTAAAGGATTTCTTAGGCAGCAGAATTCTGAGAAGAGCCTTTTCCTCGCCGACTGGTTCTCCATGTGACAGATGTGTCCATGCTGTGACACTCGTGCCAAGAGTATGTTGGCTGCATGTGTGTGGGGACACATGGGTGTGTGGTCCCTCCGTGAACACTTTGAAGGCCAGAGCCAAATCTGCTCCGGCTGGCTTTCTCTTCATCCAGCTTTGTAGACATTTCCATTTCTTTGTGGAAAGAAGGAAGAAATGAACGAATGAGTGACGTTGCCAGAAAGGGACTTCGTTGTTCTCAAGTACTGAAATTTGGCATCTCTGTTGTGGCAAATCAATCATTGAGTTTTTAAAACAATCATCATTTAAGTGTCTTCCTCTATTAAAAAAGTGCTGTGGCCTGTATGATTCATTCAGCATCTGTTTCTACACTTGAGTAATTTGCCTAGGTATTAAATGCATGTTTTGTGACTAAGACTCTGAAGGGCTAATTTGATTTTCTTGACTCTTTGGCAGGAAGAGCTAAAAATGTTTCATAAAGTTTGCAGACAAAGTCTTTACCCCAGCCTGGTGATTGCCACCTGGTTCCTGGGTGGGGCGGCAGGAGAAAAGGGAGGTCCATAGGGGCAACTGCTGGGCTCCCTCCTTCCTCCCTTCCTTCCCTTTTCCCTCCCTCCCTTCCTTCCTCCCTCCTTCATATAGTCACTGAGCACCTTCTTTGCGCCAAGCCCCGTGCTCTGTACTGTCAATGGCCATTATGTATGTGACAGAAAGGACACGTTTCTGCCTGCACGGGGCTCTGTCAGTGGGGGAAACAAAGAAGAAAACATACAACGCAAAAGAATGGGCCACGTACCCTGAGGAAATGGAACCTGTGGCAAGCCTAGGAGAAGGGGTTAGGCTGGAGGGAGGAGGTTTCACGATGTAAAGCCGGGAGGCAGACAGCCGTGACACACCTGGGAACTGCAGGGTCGGCTGGCGGCTGCGGTGGGAGACAGGGCCTGGAGTGCAACGAGCCATAAATGCCATGTTAAGAAGTTTGTTTTCTAAGCACGATGGAAAAGCATGGGCGAATTTTAATCAAAAAGGTGATACGACAAGACTGGTTTTATTTATAAAGGAACGTTTGGAAACAAAATTGAGGAGAACAGTGATGGAAGAGATTAGACCAGTGACAAGAGGCCTGCAGGGGAGGGAGGGAGCAGATTCTGTAATGGAACCGCTGCCTACATGCAAATCCTGGGTGAAGATCTGGAGCAGACCACTCTGACCAGCAGCATGGGCCTCATCTGGCGCTTGTTTAGAATGCAGACCCGCGCCCCCCCCCAGACCTGCTCATCAGATCTGCATGTCAGCGAGCTCCCTGGGTGGCTTGGCACATGTGCAAGTTGAGGCGCATGGCTGTGGAGAGGAGCACAGACCGAGGAGCACACCTCCAGAAGAACCAGTCCATACAGTGTGAACAAGAATTCAGTGTGGTGCACGGCTGCGTCTTGCTGGGTCGATTATGTTCTTCAAGAAAAGTAGCAGCTCAGAGACTTGCAGGGATACATAGGGCAGCTCAGAAAGCCCGTGAGCTCTTCAGCCACGACCCAGCCATTTTATGAAAGCCAGTGCTGGTTGGATCTGTGTGGCCAATGTGTCTCTGTGGAAGCCCGGAAGTCCAGGCCAACATGCTGAGTTATGCCAGTCTCCGGAGGTGCCTCCCCTGCCCCCACCAAGCCACCTCACAGTCAGCCAAATGTACATTTCCGCCTATGAAGACTGTTGGAACATGCCTGAGTTTGATCACTGGGATCAACCTGGCCACCTGTGCAGACCAGGGACATCAGGCGACAGACAGTGGGAGCCATGCCTACAGTCAACGCAAAGCGATGGAGAGCAGTGCATAGATTCTAGGTCAAGGTTCAGTTGCAAAGACTGAGTCAGCTAACAGTGGTCACAGGCAGGAGGAGGAGTGAGGTGCAGGCTAGTCAGGGTTAGCACGTGGGCCCTGCTGTGGTCACTGCCTGGTTCTTCTGTGGCTCACAGGGTGGACCACAGGAGCTGTCTCTGTCCCCAAGAAACCTGTTGGCTGCTCTTCTGAACTCTGTGCACTCTGTGTGTGGCTCTGGGGGAGTCTGATATTCCTTAATTAGTATTGGCAGCAGCTACATTTGTTTATGATGTCGCATAATCAGATTTGTATAATTGCTCTTTTATAATTCACTTTAAAAATCCAAAACAGCACAGTGCAGGCAGGGAGAATGCAAACAGGGGCCCCCTGACATGTCAGCATTCCAGCCTTTCCTGACATGGAAGGGTGCGCTGATAGAAAACACAGCCAGAAAGATGACGTGGAGGGGCTGTTTCCTTATCTGCCAAAATCAAGCATGGCTCCCTGCTCTGGGACAGACCTGAGTTGAAGTCTTTTAATTACAAGAAAATAGAAAGTTCAGGATCTCAGGAGACAGGGACATACCAAAGAGTTTTGGTCTTTTTTCATCACATACAAGGGTGAAGACTGGTCTTGGGCCCCAGAGAGGTAATTTTTAGGAGTTTCCCGAAACAGGCTCTCAATCTAGGATCCATCATGGCTTCAGGGATTCCATAAATTCTCTGAAATAATGATGTGTATAGTTTTTGTATATGTACATTTGTACGTTTTTGTGTGAAGCAGTACCATTTCATTCACAGAATTTCAAAGGCTGTGATTAAAGATAGCTGAAGAACTTAGAGATTTTCAACGATCTCAAGTTCATGCAGAACCTTTGAATAGATCCCACGCAGTCTTCATGTCATCCCTGTGACTGGTCAGGGCAGAGACCATTACCTGCAGTTTACAGTGAGAAAACTTAGGCATAGACCTTTCTGGGCTTATTGATCACGTGTTTATTGATCCTTAGAAACTGGACACAGAACCAGGGTCGGCACTCTTCTTTCAACTCCAGCACAAGCTTTGAGAACAGAAATTATTAACTCCATCTACATAAGCCAGGACATTTTCGAATGTTAATATCCTCAAATCCTGAATCTGGCAAATTGGTTTGTGTGTGTACATGTCACATCTCTGCCTCCGCAAATGTTCCCTTTGGCCACATTTTTCTGATGTGAGGGTCATAGGTAGTGTGAGATGACAAAGCTATTTCTAGGTCAAAGTTAATCCTGGGAATGGCAGCTGAAGACAGGAGAGGGCTTTCCTCAGTGGAAATACCCTCCACAGCCTCCTCCCCCAGTCTTTAACCTCACTCCTTTCCTGGGGACTGGAGCCTGTCCTTTCAGATGCCTGTCTCCCTTTTAATGAAGGTAGACTTTACATTTTGAGCCATGTCACTCTACAAAACAACCTACAGGATGTTGTTCTGATTCATGATTGAATTAATCCACAGAGGAGAATAAGTCTTTGAATGATTGAAAACTGTTCCAACATATGAATGGAAGTCTGATACTTCACCTCTCTGAGGTTTGTAGAATGAGTATTGTCCCCATCAACCTTATTGGGTTATTTGTGCAGATTTAATGAGATAAATGGGAAAGTGCCATCACCGCGCCTGGTCCATTTTTGAGTAGGACCTCAAAAATGGTCATTTACCTTGGCAAACTTCAGAATTAGTTTCAGGTTACTTAAAGTCTCTGTCATCCCCTCTCTTTACTGTTATCCCGGAAGAACATATGTTGGACCTAACATTCTAGAAAAGGAGTGTGTCTCAAGGCTTTACAGTATTTCTCTTTTGAGCTGGGCTGTCCCCAGGTTAAAAATTTCTGATTAAGACTTCCATTTGATTCAGTCCAACATAAAGATAGCCAAGTAAATATAATTAACTAAAATGTCATCAGGAACATTCAACAATGTTTATAATACATTGGGGTTTTTTTTGTTTTTGTTTTTGCTTTTTAATTTGCATTCTGCTTCAAGAAGTAGGTGTCTTTCCAAGCCAGTACACCATTGGGCATGTGTTTGCTTATGCCCAACTCCGTGCTACATGCTAGAAGTTGAACTTCACTCTCTCGAGTGGGGCTGGGAAGACAAGCTTAACACACAGGACAGCAATGGGTGTAGAGTAAAAAGTCATATAGTGGGCACTTAATCAATATTTTTAACATAAGTTTGTTTATGGAATTGAATTCAATGTTCACTAAAACTGTTGAAAAAGGATATAGAGGATCAATTTTAAACTTTTAAAGCAAATATGCTTTTTACTAATGAAAGGCCCTACAGTAATTAAATGTGTGCTCCATAAATAGACTTTGGTACATGCTACATGTGGAAAAGTCTCTGGGGATCATTTAGGAGATTAAAGTGATTTAATAAGGAAAAGCATCTAGGTGAAAAACGGAAAACCATGACCCAGTGGACAAGACATAATCCGCAATGACACAGCCTGCTTGTGTAACTAGGAAAGTCTTGTGTTAGGAGGGCAAGCGTTACTTGGAGAAGTGATGGACCGGATTTACTGTAGATCATGACGGTAACCTCTTGTATCTTACATTCATTATTGCTCAGTTGTTTATAAAGAAGAAAATTAAAATCACCAGTAGTTGCACTGGCATAGAGAGGTAAGTACTATTAGTATCATAGGCCACTTCTTTTCAGTTTTGTGTGCGTGTGTATGTGTGTCTGCTATGAGATCACGTTTTATGTAAAAAAATTATTTTTCTGTACATTAAGGAATTTCCATGTCATTTTGAAAAAGTCTTCAAAATGTGTTTTTAAATGGCTGCACACTGTTCCGACATATAGATGTGTCATAATTTAATTAATAGTTCTGCTGCTGGGCATGTAGGTAGTTTCTAAACTTTGCTGATACAAACATTAATATTAAAAATGGTATTACAGAGATCACTTTTATGCCAAAACAGTCTCTAGTTTGGATTCTTTCCTTAAGATGAAGTCCCAGCAGACAAATAGCTAAGTCAGAGAATATAAACATTTTTAAGGCTCTTCACATATTAATATATTCTTTTCAGATTTTTCATTTCACATTCGCACTAAGAGTGTTAGGTGCCCTCCCTTTCACAAGATCCTGCCAACACTGGATGTTATTATATATAATATATATATTTTCTCTATTTTGGTGGCAAAATTACCTCATCCCTGTTTTAATTTGTTATTCTTTAATTATTGATTGAGCACTTTTCCGAAGCCTTCACAGCATTTTTAATTTTCTCTTTTTTACCATTCTCTCCTCACAGCTTTTCAGCCTCCCTTTGTTGTGCTAAGTTCCCTTTAGTCCAGTTATTTAAACAGACCTTGCGATTAAGAAAAGGAGGCCCTTTGTGGAAACTTCCATCTACCAATTTGCTAATTCCAGATGGGCATTGACTTTCTCATAGACATACGCAGCTGAAATTACTTTAATACTTTGTGCTTAGGTCAAATATTTGTACATAGGATTTTTATTTGACAGCTAATCCATGGCCCAGCTTCGGGGAGGCATTCTTTCCTCCATGTGGCCATAGATAATGGATGAGGTCATTTCCAATTCATTTGTCTTTTCCCTTTTCTTCTTCTGACTCTCTTTAGTCAAATCCTTGGAAAAGCTGTAAATGTGTCACAATGAGAATGAGAAATCAAGTTTTTGATGAGAAGTTTGTCATTTCCCGTTTGCTGCTGTGATACGTATTCTGTTCAAAGCTGAAGCAAGGATAAATTTTCTACTTGCAGTTAAATTCCATAACATCCTCCTTATTCATCCCCCCCCCCTTTAATGTCTTTTGTGAAAACTTCCTACTTAATGTCTTTGAACCATTGTCTATGGGGTATAAGACCTTTTTTGGGATTTAACAATATGTTGGAAATTTGCATCATTCTGACACTTGCTGTATGATTGCCCAAAGTTGTAAAACTCTCTGATGACAAGTTCTTAAGAAGGGGCTTCTCTATAATTATCTTTATTTTCAAAACCTGTTCACAATATCTACTTTCTCAGTGGTGAAAATCATGATATATATGTAACATCATAATTGTTTATGTGGAGGAGACATAAGCAACGCGTAGACATGCCCTTCGTAGTAAGTGGATAACCTCACAAATTTGTTGTCTATATCATGCTATTGACTCACATGTTTGGGTCAATCCCTTTTATAATTTTACCTTAGCTTCCACATATTTTTTTTTCTTTAAAAAGACAAAAATCTCTATTTTCATGAGATCCACTTTTTTAGCTCCTACGTATGAGTGAGAACATGTGATCGAGTAGATTGGTGGTTACCAGAGGCTGAGAAGGGTAGGCAGGGAGGTGAGGATGAAGAGAAATTGACTAATGGGTACAAATATAAAGTTTGATAGAAGAAATAAGACCTAAAGTTAGATAGATCAGTAGGGTGACTATAGTTTACAATAATCTATTGTATATTTCAAAGTAGCTAGAAGAGAAGAATTTGAATGATTCTAGCATATAGACAAATATTTATAATGATGGATATCCCAAGTACACTGATTTGATCTTTATAAGTTGTATGAATCTATTAAGTTATCACATGTACCCAGAAGCTATGTGCATCTATAATGCATCCATAAAAAAGAAAAAAGCAAAAAAGATAAGCAAATTCATATTTAAAAAGACAAAACTCACTTTTCATTTTTTTCTTGAAACCTTTGTCAAGAATAATTGACATACATGTATCTCTACTCAACCACAAAAAACGATGGTGATCTAGCACCTCTTATATTGTCCTGGATAGAGCCGGAGCCCATTCTACTAAGTGAAGTATCACAAGAATGGAAAAACAAGCACCACATGTCCTCACTATCAAATTGGTATGAACTGATCAACACTTATGTGCACATACCGTAGTAACATTCATCGGGTGTGGGGCAGGTGGGAGGGGGGAGAAGGAGATGGGTATATTCACACCTAATGGGTGCAGTGTGCACCATCTGGGGGATGGACATGCTTGAAGCTCTGGCTCAGGTGGGGCAAAGGTAATATATGTAACCTAAGCATTTGTACCCCCATAATGTGCTGAAATAAAAAAATTAAAAAAAGAAGAATTGACACAAAAAAACTACACATTTGAATACAATTTGATAAGTCTAGATATATGTATACAGTCCATGAAACTATCACCATAAATAAAATAACACATCCATATTCCCAAGAGTTTCCTCCTGCCTCTTCACAAGGCTTTCCTCTTTCCTTTTCAAACCCCATTCCACCCCACAGGCAACCAGTGCTCTGATTTCTGACCCTATAGATTATTTTCTAAAATTTTATATAAATACAGTTAGGATGTATGTATTTTGTCATCTTTCACTCAGCATAATGATTTTAGGATTCACCCATGTTATAGTATACATTAGTTCATTTCTTTTTAGTGATAAGGAATATTCCATTGTGTGGATAGATCTGAATTTCATTATTTGTTTACCTGTTGATGAATATTTGGGTTATTTTCAGATTTAGACTATTATAAATAAAGCTATTAACATTTCAAACTTGTTTTTTGTATCAAAATATGCTTTCATTTCTCTTAGATAAATACCTAGAAATAGAATGGCTAGGTTATATGATTCACTTTTAAGAACTACCGCAAACTCTTTCTCAACATGGTTGTGCCATTTTACAAACCATCAGCAGTATATGAGAGTGTAGTTGCTCCAGTTGGTCAGTCTTTCTAATTTTATCCATACCAGTATACTGATAGCTTCTTTTAGTTTTAATTTGCATTTCTCCAATAGATAATAATGCTGAGCAATGTTCCATGTGTTTATTTGCTATCTGTATATCTTTTGTGGTGAGTGTCTCAGCAAATCTTCTGCCCATTTTATTTATTTGTTGATTGACTGATCAAGATGGGGTCTCACTCTGTTGCCCAGGATGGAGTACTACGGCTTAATCATAGCTCACTACAACCTCCAACTCCTGGGATGAAGTGATCCTCCCACTTCAGCCTCCCAAGTAGCTAGGACTACAAGTGCTACCATGCCTGGCTATTTTTTTTATTTTTATTTTTTGTAGAGATAGGGTCTCACTATGTTGCCCAGGCTGCTCGAACTCCTGGGCTCAAGCGGTCCTCCTACCTTGGCCTCCCAAAGTGCTGAGATTACAGGTGCAAGCTACAATGCCCCAGCCTGCCCATTTTTATATTACCTTCTTGTTTTTGTTCTTGAGGTAAAAGTTTTTCATGTATTCTAGATATAGACCCTTGGTTGGTTACATATTTTGCAAGTATGTTTTTCCAATCTGTGAAATGTTTCTTGTTTTCTTGTCAATGTCACTGTGTGTCTATATCTGAACACTCTATTCTGTTCAAATATACTATCATGTATTTTTACACTAATGTCTTGATCACTGTAGTTTTATAATAAATCTTGAAATCAGGCAGTATAACTCTCCCAAATTTGGTCTTCTCTTTTAAAGTTATTTTGACTATTTAGGCCCATTTCCTTTTGATACAAATTTTAGAATTAATTTGTCAATTTCCCTAAAAATAAAATGAAAGCATGAATGGATTTTTATTGGAATTGTGTTGAATGGGTAAACTAATTTAGAGAAAATGGTCGTCTCAACTATACTGATTATTCCTATCCATGAATACAATATATCTCTTCATTTACTTAGGTCATTTTTTAATTTCTTTTGGCAGTATTTGGTAGTTTACAGTGTCCCAATGTACTTGCACACAATTTGACAAATTTATCTCTAAATATTACATAGCTTGTATGCTATTGTTAAACAGTATTATATTTTTTATTTCAATTTCCAATTGTCTATTGCCAGTATATGTTATAGAAACACAATTAGTTTCTGTATATTGTTTTTTTTTTTAATGAGAGATAGGTGCATTTATTAGTTCTAGTAGCCTATTTATAAATTCTCTGGGATTTTCTATACAGATGATCAGGTGGTCTATGAATAAAGACAGATTTGTGTATTTTGTTTTAATCTAGATGTCTTTTATTTATTTTCTTGTCTTATTGAACTAGCTAGAACCTCAGGAACAGAGTCGAACAGATATGGTGAGGGCAGACATCCTTACCTTATTCCTCATCTTAGGAAAAATCATTTAGCCTTAGGAAATAGATTTTGCTAGATGCTCTTCATCAGGTTGAGTAAATTCTCTTCTATTTCTACTTTCTTAAGAACTTTTATAAGGGATGCTATTGGATTATGTCAAATTATTTTTCTACATCTTATTTATGTAATTGTATGGATTTTATTTTTTAGTCTGTTAATATGGTAAACTACATCAATTTATTTTAGTCAACTTTATTTTTAGAACAGTTTCTGCATTACATAAAAATTGAGAAGGTAGTACAATTTCCCTACCCCACATCTAGTTTTTCCTATTATTAACAACTTATGTTAGTATGATACATTTGTTACAATTAATAAACTAAAAATGATACACTATTATCAACTAAAGCTCATAGTTTATTTAAATTTTTTTGAATTTTTACCTAATGTCCTTTGTCTGTTCCAAGATCTCATTTAGGATGCCATATTTCATATAGTTGCCATGTCTCTTTAGATTTTTCTTGGCTATGGCAATTTCTCAGACTGTCCTTGTTTTGATGACCTGATAGTTTCGAGAAGTACGGGCACATAGTTTTGTACGATATCCCCTATTAGAATCCGATAACTTTTCTCATGGTAAGACCTGGCTTATGGGTTATTGAGACAAAGAACACAGTGGTAAAGTGCCATTTTTCATAATGTCAAATAAAGGATATATAATTTCAGTATAACATTACTGTTCATGTCAAACTTGATCATATGGTTCAGAAAGTGTTTGTTGGGTGTCTGGGCTATCAAGTTACTCATTTTCCCCCATTTCTTACTGTACTTTTTAGAAATAAATCCTTATGCATATCCCACACTTACTTCATGGAAAGTTACGCTTCACCTCGAGAGAATAATATTTATATAAATTATTTGTAATGTTTCTACACAGGAGATTTGTTCTGTTCTTCTCCATTTATTTATTTAATCATTTGTATTTTTGTCAGTATTGACTCATGGATATTTATTTAATACTTTGGGTTATAATTCAATACTCCTTTATTTATTTTGTTCTTAGATTGTTACAGCTTTGGCCATCAGGGACACTTTTATCTGGGTACTGTTTCCCTTTGACATACCCCCATCACTGTGTTCTTTGGTTTTTGAGTTTTGAGTTTTCTTGAGCATTTCTTTACTTTCTGGCCCCACAAGATATTCCAGGATCATCTGGTATATTTCCTACCCAGGTATAGAATAAGCTATTTCTCCAAGGAGCCCTGGTTCTTTTCACTGGAGACTAGTATTAGAAACTGAGATCTGAGTGCTAGATGTACTTGTTGCTTCTAGGGAATTATCACTTTTATTCTTAAATGACAGAGCAAGAAATGTATATCATGTATGCTAACCCATTACACACATGTCTATACTGTGTGTGTGCGTAACTGTGTCTATATTAAGCTAAACATGAGTTCACACTGATGTCTTCAATGATGCACTAGCACATGCATCATTCTAGCCTCCTCTTCTTGCTTGTCTATAAACTCTCACTCCAACAGTAAGAAACGTGGTTCCCCACTGTCTACCATTCATTCACTTAATACCAACTTCCGTGTATGCCTTATGGCTTACCTTAGCTAGCAAAATGTTTTTGGTACTTGATCTATTAGTTATCATTGATATTGAGAGTTATTCCAAGGTCAATCATATAGCCAGGCTAATCAGTATGATGCTATAAAAGCTACAGATTTCACAGTCACCCTGTTCTGCCCAACTAGCTATGTGACCTCGGTAAGTTTCTTAACTTCCCGGAAGCCCAGTTTCTTCATTTAGAAAATAGAGATAATAATAAAAACTTGTCAGGCTTTTGTGTTAATATGTACTATGTTTATAAGTATGTTTGTTTGTTGCTGGAAATGATCCAGTAGAGGATAAAAAATATGTATAATGTATAAGCAAGCGTGGCTGATCGCTGGCATGAAGGCAGACAGTGATCGGGCTCAGCGTGTGAGTGAGGAGGCTGGCCTTTGAGAGGAATAAAGACACGTCACTCCACACACAGAATGCCAGCCAGCGTGGCTGTGGCTTCCCCAGCCTCTGCTAAGGTGCAGGCATGGAGGAAGAGAGGGCTTATCCACAGGTGGCATTTGCCTGGGATGAAAGAGAGAGAGGGGTGTAAGAACATTTTAGTGGTGAATTATGAAATCTAACTGGCTGAACGTGGATGTGAAGAAATAATATTGGTGATGGAGAATGAAAAAGTGGCAAGGTGAATGAATTGCACCTTTCTTGGGGTCTGCAGATGGGTGGGAGTTGCTTTACTAAAGGAAGTGAAGTAGAAGCATAGGAGATAGTGTGGAGAGAAAAGATTGATTTGTGTCTGCTTACGAAGATAGTGCAGTTGTCAGGGAAAATGGAATCTTTGGCATGACCATGGGAATGGGTGGCTGGGATTTGATGAGTAAAGGTTTTTGGTGCAGAAGGAAGAGGCCAGGGTATAGGGTGGGTTCTCCAGAAGGATGTTGGGATCACCAAGAATGGGGACAGTAAGAAGCATGGCAAGAAAAACAGTGAGCCAGGAGCTGAACTCTGCAGAGAATGAGAAGGATCACTAGGTCAGTAGATGACAACCACAAGGAAAATTGTGAGTTATACAGTCCTGTGGGATGAACGCAAAACGAGCCATGATTTTTGAAGAGGGAAGGAGAACAAATGGTTTGGAGTGTCTCTGAGGTATTTGACAAAAACAAACAGTGAAAAGACTACAAGAGAACTGATGTCCTCAGAGGATAGCTTGGCTTAGTCAGAGAAAGAAAAGGAAGGAACCATTCGGAGAAATAAGGAATATGGAAGAGTCAACGCCAACAAACCCTGAGTTGCAGAGGCAATAGTGGGAAGATTTGGGAGAATGGGGACTTGGTTCAGCTTAGGAAATGTGTGAAGCCTACATGTGGGGATTACTGTAGGTGATAAGGGATGACGTGAGAAGCTGGGGCTGGAGTGATCTGTGTGGAATGGTGGAATTGTCCTGAGGGTCACAGGCACCCAGCTGGACGATGTGGAAGGGGTAGTCATCTCCATAGGGTTCAGCAGTTGCTCACTCAGGCAATTGTGGGGGCATATTGCCCTAAAGGGGAAACCCTAGGCCTTGGGAAATTGAGCCTCTGTAGCTTCATCTGTTAAATAAAACCAGGGAGCCTAATTCCCAAGTAACCAAATTTAATCAGATGGATATGTAATGCCAATTATTGCTTGTACTACCCAGTAGATACTAAAAAAAAATCTTACGTCTCTTCCCTTTTTCTCCTTTGGCTGCAAGGAAACAAAAGTCATTTGTGTCTAGCGACTTAGAACAACCGGCTGGATTCTAAGTATTCTGTTTCTATAAAATAGGCTTCTTATTAAAACAGTAAAATATTCATATTAACTACTCTTTGATAATTCCAGGAAGGAGAAAGATCCCTGCAAAAAAAATTGAAGTCAAATTCTGATAGTCTAAAGTATTTGCAGCTGTAGTCCTACAGGCATTTGTTATAAGTGCCATATGTAATATTTTCCCTCCCTATTGCCTAATAATATACAGTGATCTTCGTTGTTTGAAGATTCTGTGTTTGTATTTGCCTACTTGCTAAAAGTGATTTGTGATCCCAGCATCAACACTTGTAGTTCTTTCACAGTCCTTCCTGGCTACAAGCACAGTGGTGCAAAGTCTGAGTTGCCTGATGTGCGTGCTCCCAGCTGAAGTCAAACAAAGAGATGCTCTGCCCTCTTGTTTCAGCTCTCATACTGTAAACAAGTGTCCTTTTCATGGTCTATTTACTGTTTCATTTTTTTTTTGCTTTTATGCTTTTTTTGATGGTTTTGCTTTTTAAAACAGACCCCTAAGCATAGTACTGAAACACTGCGTAGTGTTTCTAAGCACAAGAAGGCTTTGCTTTGCCTTATGGAGAAAAGCATGTGTCAGACAAGCTTCATTCAGGCATGAGTTATATTGCTGTTGCTGTGAGTTCAATGTTAATGAGTCAACAATTTATATTAAATAAAGTGTCTTTAAACAGAAACACACAAAACACAGCAGTGACATAAAACAAGGTATGTAATGATCAGTTGACAAAAATGTTGTAACCAGAGGCACTTAACCCTGTATTTCCCCCAGGAGCAAGGGTTCAGTATTTGCTAACTCAGCGTTTGCAGCGACTTTATAGATCATAACTGCTGCAAATAATGAGAATTGACTGTGGTTGATGATAATTTCCTTTGAGGATGATTCCCTCACATTGCCTTCCGCTGACCTTTCAGCAGGAGATAACCTCCGGCCTCTTTCGTAACAACCCAGGAGCGTGGAACAGAAAGAGGAGCATGAGAATCACTCCGCTGCTTTTAGGGCAGCTGAACAAATGATGATTCTCGTTGAACAGTGACTATTGATTGAGAGCTAGGCCAGTGGGGGAGATCTCAGAGTACAGGCATGCTTCCAACACATTTATGGAGAGCTTTCTCTGTGCCAGACGGGAAACTGGGATTACGGAAGTGATTTAGATAGGCTCCCGCCCTCAAGGAGCTTCAGAGTCTTTTATCCCTACCGTCTTCTCTCCCAACTCCCAACACATAAAATGTTGAATGTGTCCTGGCCACTGCTGAAGTACATTGTACATTTTAGTCCATTTAATCTTCATTATGACCTGAGGAGGAGTACTATTACTACTGTGATTTTTTTAGAGAAAGTCACTGAGGTTAGATAACGCACCTGAATTCTCTCAGTATATGGAAGAGCAAGGAATTGGACCCAAACAGTGGAGCTACAAACTCCTAGGCCCTCAGCCATGCATCTGAACTGTCTTCTCTGGCTGGAGAGAGAGATGCAGAAACAGAAACAATCCAGGTTGCAGGTGCTCCCTGCTGGTGGTGCACACAGGGACAGAGAAAATCCAGAAGAAGAGCCCCAAGGCCAGTTGCACCTCCAGATGCTTTAACATTAGTGGGAGAGAGAAGGCATGAACTAACAACTTCTCAGCAGAGGAGAGTGGGCTCAGAGACTCAGAGGACTACCCATGCTCAGAGGGATCGGAGCTCCAAAGCACAGCTGTGCTTGGGCTACTGGGGGGCCTCGTGAGCCCAGCCTTCAAGAAAATAAGCTTTTGTTAAAAATAAATAAATGAATAAATAAATAAATAAAGCAATCACTCTGGCTGGCCCATCCCCACTGAGTGTAATTAAATGCAGTTTGAATGCATTTTTCATCAGCATTGGCTTTTAAGAGTGATTCTCCTGCTGCTGATATGAAATAAAAGCCAGGTTTATGTGGAAGAAAAATAAAACATCAAGGCTTTGAATTTTCTTAGGTAAGGGCCAGATTTTCATCATTCTTCCCACTCCCACACAGAGCTCCTAAAGAGGGAAGTTTGTAAGTCAGCAAGAATATTATATATCAAAGAGATATTCAGAACTAGAAGCCAAGAAAAATTAGGCAGATAGAGGCATTTGTGTCTATCTGAGTCTTCCTCTCGTGAGCTGAGCTGATAAATTCAGAAAGTATTCCCACACTGGGAAAATGAGGCTCTAGGGTTCCTGGGCTCCTTGCTAGGTAGTCATAGGAGGTGCAGACATCAGGACCACATTGTTTCAGCTCAGCCTGCTATGGACAGACCCACTGTGATTCCTGGGTGCTCCTAACAAACCTTCCAGTACTGTACCTGACAGCTCTCCATAGCTCAACACCTGGAACAGTGGTGCTAGATTGCTGAGGGTGGCTTAATCCATATCCCATGTGTGGTCTCTCTCTACACTCAATGTTGGCTCATGACCCATTGTGCTAGGATCACCTAATGACTGGAGGGAATGCAGAGAAGGTGTTGTTCCATGGGTGCAAGCTCCTAAGTTCTGCATAGGCAGATGAAACCAATAAAAAAATAAATGGGCAAAAAGTGAAATAAAGTAAAACCACATTGGAAATGCCACAGCAACAGTGAGATTCAAAACAACAGAAGCAAACTTGAAAAAGTGTTGAATTCATATTAGAAGAGAGTAGATCTGATGTTCTTAATAAAATTAAAATAGGATCTTCCAATTTTCTTTTAAGATTAAGGAATGCCTTGCTTCTCAGCCACATTATGTGCATGCCTAAAGGACATTCCCAATTCTCAGCTACTAGAGAGCAGTTCAAGGATGCATGGTTGGTATTCTGTATACAAATCTATTCCTAAAGCTCGTCATTAGTTTTAAGTAGGTTATTCTGCCTTGAGTTGAGACTGAATAAATGAAAACGTGCCTGGATTTTCCCTGGTATGTTTTAGTTTCAAACATCTCGTTTACGTCAGGAAGTAAAGCTCAGACAAATTAGTGTTGGGCTAATGGTCACAATGTAGGCTCTTGATTAGCCTAACAAGCGATCATTCTTCACAGGCGTTTGAATAGAGACCTGATCCATAGATGCACTGATTGCTCTACCTGGCCTTCAGTATTAACCAGTGATTTGTCTTTAGCTGTATGACAAGCATGAAGAGAGCTGTGGCATTTTATATGCCAACTCTGATTGTCGGTCATCATCTGGAACTTTGTATTGGAAAGAATACTGAGGTTGAAGCTGGCTCAGTAGGGAACAGTATCACAGTCAATTAGCAATGTCTGCCATGAATGCAGGTGAAGAGAATCAGGACAAGTGAGACCTGTACTTTTCTTTTCTGCATTAAAGCTGCAAGACGTGGAAGCCAGATCTACTTGGGATTCCCAAGGCGAATGAAGAATGGACTGTGTTCCTACCAGCCCATCCAGTTGAGCATGTAGTTCAGAGAGAGTGCGTATCTTCTTGTCTGTTACACCACGCTGATCCCTCCTCTCAACCCACCAAGACTTTTGTGAGCATCTGTCCCTATTTGAAGCCTCACATTTTTCCTTGAGAAGGAGAATAAGGATTACGTAGCTTGAGGAGCAGATAAATGAGATGTTGGAGCAAGCCCAGCTCTACAATGCTTCTCTGTATGTTGTCTCTGCTATAGACTGCCTCCATCCTGGTCTCACAGTCTCAGGCACAGATTCCAATGCCTTGGTCCGCTCAGAATCTCTGGGTCTTGGGGCAAGATGAAAGTCTGTGGGTATTGAAGGAACAGTGAAGGTCAGGGAGAAAATCTGAGCCTCACCAAAGCAGAGAGAGATTCAGGCAATAGTGATTACCGAAAGAAGCTGAAGATGGGCAAACACATATATCCTTTGCCAAATGGGAATATACCTACCTTCTCAGGGGGAAGCTGCTTAAAGCCACTTGGTTGCCTCCTTCAGACACAAGCCCAGAAGTTTTGCTGTGCCCAAGGCCAGGAGACAGGGAAATCTTGAAAAGTACAAGGAGAAAACCTCAGTGATTTCTGGTTTGCTTGTTCTGAGGAAGGACTTTGCCGTCTCTTTAATACCTCGACTTCACACTTACACTGAGCTTTGGCGATGTGAGAATTGTGGTATGTCCCAGAAGCTCCAGCACAGGAAAAATAGAACCATGAGTAGAAAGGCCTCAGGAGAATACCCCAGAAGATTGCATTCCTAGAAGGTGTAGCTATTCTTGGACTCTGATTCCGTGAAATGAAATTATACCGCATTGATATGTTAGCTCCTGTCACATAAGCTTCTCATTTGTCCTTAAGAAACAGCTACATACAAATGGAGAATGAATTGGAGGCAGAGAAAAAGGGGAGGGAAACAACATTTAATGCCAAGCTCTGCACTTGGTGGTGAAAAGGCTCATTGACGTGACCCAGTGGCTGCCCTCATGTAGCTTACTATCTAGTATAACAGTAGTCTCTTAAGTGCACGGATGATTCTGAGACCCAGTACGGAGGGACTGGGAAGGGCTCTGGGCCTTCAGAGAAAGGAGGAATCACCCAGGAGAGAGCTGTGCCAGGAATACATAGAGAAAAGCACACTGGATGTGCACTCATGCGTTCATTCACTCATCCCTTTTACCAGTCATTCACTCAAAATTACAGATCCCATGTCAGGCACTGGGGATACAGAGATGACTAAAGCTCAGTTGTTCCTCTCAGGAAGTTCAAGAAGATCTTGAACAGGAGCTTGCCTATGGAGAAACACATGCACTTTATAGCGTTAGGGGTGCTATGGTAGATCTGATGGGCACGGGGGTGGACGGGCAGGATGAGCGCTGCAAGCCTCCGTGTGGCACTTTGGAGCACGTTAGTGGATGGCACCTCTCCTGGGCAGACACCACCCACAGGCATATGGCTGGGTGAACAGAGGTGTCATTGGGAATTAGGAAGAGAGGCCCCAGTGTCCTGGCTGACTCAGTATCCAGCCATGGTATTGACTTAGCCAGTGAGCCACGGGAGTGGCCAGGTGCCCTTGTGCAGCGTGCCACCTGCACAACTGCACACAGTACCCCAGTGGCAGTGGGCTAGAAGCATATAGTCCATGTCCTGGCTTTGGTGCTGTGTAACCTCATGCAACCCATTTGACCTCTCAGAATTTCATTTCCTATATGTGCAGGATGGAAACCATAAGGTACACCTACCTTGATTGCTATGAGCAGCAATCGAGTGAGATAATGTATGTAGTGCTGCCCTGGGCCCTGGAAGGCTCTACACATATATTAACTATGTTATTCAATAGAGATTTTTCTATTGATTAATTGATCGGGAAAGTCTTTAATAAATCTGCTAGTGGGTAAACATTTCGTAGTGCCTCTTCTCTTCCTTCTTCTCTCTCTCTCTCTCTCTCACACACACTCACACACACACACAGACTCATACACTCACACCTCACTTTCACCCTCAGCCCTGCCAATTCACAGGCTTACACTTTCTTTGCTGAGAGATCCTACCCCTTGTTTTCAGGATTTTAGGCAAGAGGCAGGTTTTCCATGGATACAAGTTAGAACCTAATAGTGTCCTTTGAGGTATACCTTGCTTAGTTTCTTGTGGAAAGGATTTTTTTAAGAGGACATAGAAAATAAACAGTCAGGAAGTGTTTGTCCCCAATAGCTTTATTGGAAAGCGTTATTGAGCCAAATGAACTGAGTTGAACATTTGCATTAATTAAATTGACCATAAACCCAGCTTAATGTTTCATTTCACCTTTCTCCTGGCACGATGGTGCCTGAGTGTTTTAGAACTCAGATACATGCCCACTGGCAGGGATGGCTGAGAGATCAGTGACAATCAATGCTTGTAATCAAAGAAGATTAAAGTTGGTATTAATTAATGGAAATCCAGTGGTCAGCACTGATGTGGAGCAGACTGTCCCAAGCCTGTGGTACCTCTGCAGAACTGTACGTAATTAAACAGTGGCCCCTTCTGGAAGGAAAAGTTTATCTCATTGTTGAGTTAAATTCTGTGTGTGCAGCCTCAATTCTTGAGCCAAGGGGGACCACACCAAGTGTTGTAGAAAATTAGGCCTGTGTGAAATGTAGCTCCCCACCTGCATGCCCAGCATCCTTCTGGCCCCAGAGGAGTTGGAAGAAAGGTTGGGAGAGAGTTTACTCCTGGGTTCAAATCCCAGCTCTGTCACTCACTGGCTGTGTGATCCCAACAAAGTTACTTAACCTGTTTGAGTCTCAGTTTTCTCATTTGTAAAATGACAGAGAGGTTTTGTTTGGATTTGATGAGGGGTGACATGGTAGAAACAGAAAGAAAGCAAGAGGGAGAAAATACAGGCCAGTGTCTTAAGCAACTATTTGCTGGGTCCCTGTTTTTACAGACAAGAATGAGCCTCAAAGCCGATATATGAGGTGCATACTTATTAAGCCCACTTTTGTGGATGAACATGCCAAGGAAATTAGAAAAGAGTACAAACTGGAACTGATCAAATGCCCTCGTGAGGATGTGATGGCTGCCATTTATTGGGGACTAACTATGTGTCCACCGAGTGTGTCGTTCACTCACCTGCGATACTCAGAACCTCCCAACAGAGGTGAGGTGATGGACACTCAGAAAGGTCAAGGGATGTGTGAGAGCCCCATGGCAGAGCTGGATTCACACCCACATGCACCTGGCCCCAGAGCCCAGCTCCACCCCATTCTTCCCTGGGCCCAGGTGCCTGGGCATGTCTGTGGGAGAGGAGGTTTTATCAACCACTTTGTCAGTCACATTTGTGATGAAAATGAGACAAAGTCTCTGGTTGGGAGGTTCCTACAGTCTGGTCAGGAGGGCAGAATTATAAGCCTGAAACAGGCTGAGAATAGAAGACCATGTGTGACCCACTGTCAACTCCAGTATCTGCCACCCAGATTAATCACACTTTGGACCAATGAAAACATGAATCCTCTATATGAGGCCCACTTGTCTGTGTATCAGAGGATGTGGGCTGGGGGCGCTAGGATGGTGACATGTCCACCTTGTGGGTCTGTGGATCTATAATTGGAAACTCTGGTCCAGGAGGTGGCAGGTGCCACAGGGACACTCAGCATTTCCGGATGATTTCATTACCACCCACAGAATGGTTGAAGCTTTACTTTTACTTGAAAACACATGCATTATCACCTGGCTACTGATAGCAGAATTCTGGCACCTGCAGTTGAGAGTGGTCCAGGGCCCCAAGGGAAGTCTTGCAGATCCTTCCCCATCATCACACATCCCTACCAGACCTGGGAAGATGTGTGCATTTGACCTCTCATCCTAGCATGGAGACAATTTAGCACCATTGGATAGTCTTACAACAGAGTAATAATTTAAGAGGAATTACTCCCTAATGTAGGTATGCCAGATAATTCTTTAGCAGCATCCCTGGGTGATTTCCTTCCCAGGGAGTGGCATAATCACTTTGCACTGGCTCACCAAACAGCTGATGGCTCAGTGCATCATTGCCCCCAATCGAATGGATTTAGAGCACCATTGCATTCTGTGATCATTTAATCCCTGAATTTCTTGGAGGTCACCTCTGCTCACCAGGGTCCCAGACAAAGGAGAGGGCAGCAGCCCAAATGCCAGCTAATGTCCAAGCAGGAAAGGTCAAGGAGCAGGTTATTTGGTGCACTTCTATTTACATACCTCCCCTCCAGGCCAATTATTTATGTCATTGAAAGGTATCTTAGTCCGTTTGGGCTGTTGTAACAAAATAACTCAGACTAGGTCATTTATAAACAACAGAAATTTATTTCTCACAATTCTGGAGGTAAGGAAGTCCAAGATCAAGGCACCTGCAGCTTCAGTGTCTGGTGAGGGCCAGTCTCTCATACATGACACCTACTATGTGTCCTCATGTGGTGGAAGATGAAAAGGGATGAAGGAGCTCTATCAGACCTCTTTTATAAGGGCACTAATCCCATTCATGAGGGTTCCACGCTCATGACCTAATCACCTACAAAAGGCCCCACCTCCTAATAGCATCACTTTGGTGATTAGGTTTCAACATATGAATTTTAAAGGGACATTAACATTCAGATCATAGCAAAAGACCATACCTGTTCATTAGCACGTGAAGCTGCTTGCTGGGCCTGACTAGTTTTAAAGGCAGTGAAAGTTAAACTAAGTGTGCTTGTATAATGCAGATATCCAAATGCATAGGCCTCAGCTGAGGTTAAATATGTTTACCTAAACCAAGGAATACTTAGTTTCTAGAATAGAAGAACAAACAGAAACAGTTCTGAATTCTCTAACCCTTCCTTATCCTTTCTCGTTGGTTGTGATAATAGCAGTGTTTGGAGCAGCTACCAGGGCTGTCTCTCAAAGTGAATGCCATTTCCTTTCTACCATTTTAGAATCAGGCTGTATGTGTCAGAGAGGTGGGAGGGAAATGCAAAGAAGCTGGATCATGGACAGCCTTTCTGTTTTTATTTTGCTCATGCCTTCATTCCTAGAAGGCCATGGAAGGATGAGGGAAAGAAATCATAAGCAGTTTTTGAACAAGTAGATCAAGATTCTCATCCCAGCTCCTCCAAGACTAGCTGAGTGACCTTGGGCAGGTTGCCTGGTGTCACTGGCCACAGTTTCTTCCTCTCTGGTAGGAGACACAGCGCAACAATGTAAGCACCATGTGTAGGCTATGAATAAGGTCAATGATTAGCACCTCACAGGGTAAGTGTGAAGAGAAATAGATTCTTTATGGGAAAGGGCATGTCTAGAATACAAGAGCCAATCAGTAAGGTCATAATAATTAGAATGACTATTTAAACTTTAATATTCAGTACTGTACATTTCATCTGTTGAGTACCAGATAAGAAAATCATAAAATGTTTAAGGAAGGTCGTGATTGGCAACGTTCCTTTCAGTCTTGGCTCAGTTGTGAAAGCCGTGAAGGACGGAGCTCTTGCACACAGTGACTCAGCTCTTCTGGGTTTCAGACCCCACCCCCACGTCCTCCTTGACTCTGTCACTCTATGGTCATTTGTGATATGTTCAGATGAAGACAAATAAGTACCCAAGATGAGGGAAGCATCTTTTCCACATTTTGAGGGCAAACTTCCTTAAAGAATGACTTTGCCTTGGAAATCAGATACACCATCTTAAAATTCCTGCAGGTTGGAAAATATACTCATTCCCCTCCTCTTCTGAAAAATGTTGTTCATCCACCAGGCTGCAAGATACTTTTTTCATGTTAAATTCCATTAATCCTCATGATATGTTATAGCTGAGAAAACTGAAACTTCACAGGTGTATGTGGCCTCAGTATTGACCCAGGAAACTGAACCCAAACACTGGGGTCTGGCCTGGAGGTCAAGTGGATTCTTGGCTTTGTGCAGGAAAGAATTCAAGAGCCAGCTGACAGAATAAAGCAAAAGCAAGTTTATTGAAGTAACAAAGAAACAGAAGGAAGGCTGCCCCACAGGCACAGCAGTGGCTATCTCGCAGAGCAACAGAAAGTAGCCCTTTGTGAATTTCTGGGGTCTTATTTTATACTTTCTGTCTAGTTTTATGTTAAGCAGAGGAAGAATTATTCATAAGATTTCTGGGAAAAGGGTGGGGAATTCCTGGAACTGAGGGAACCAGTTTTTAAAACCATGTAGGGTAACTTACAGGAGTTGCCGTGGCATTTGTAAACTGTCATGGCACTGGTGGGAGTTTCTTTTAGTATGGTAATACACTATAAATAGCATATAATGAGCAGTGAGGGTAACCTGAAGTGGTTTTTCATGGCCATCTTGGTTCTAACTGGGTTTGGCCAGCTTCTCCACCACCTTCTGTTCTGTCAGAGACCTTGGTTCGGGCCTTATGACTCCTTATTGAGCAAGGCCTGCCAGTTCCCTATCTCGGTATGACTCTAAAATTCACAGTTCTTTTACAGCACATGTAAATAAGGATAATAATAACAGGGTACAGAGGAAAGAAATCTCTACAAGCAATTGTGTGATTCCATGAGCTACTGCGTGAGAACTCCAGGGCCTATAACGTTGGTACCTAATGGATGCTAGCTCTTGATTGTCCTATCCACAACCCCAGCAAGGGCCTCCTCGGAAAGTCCATGGGAGCAGTCCATCAGGGTAACTCGCCCACTCTATTGACTCACCGTGATAGATTTCAGAGCACTGGAAAGGCCTTCAAAAAGTTGAATCCTAAGTATTTAGTCACAGGAAGGCATTTTGTAGTTGATCAATTCATATCGCTAAGAACGGCATCCTTACCCACTGTGACTTTCTGGGGGTCTGGCTTAATTCCAAAAGGAGACAGGACTGGAACCGCTCACAAAACCTCAGGGGAAGTTTGGTGGTTGAACTCACGGTGCCACAGGAATGAGGCCACCAGCATCCTTAAGTGACACAGTTGAGCAAAAGTCATAGCTAAGCCTCCTCCCAGCTCCAAGGCAAGAGCCAGAAAGAGCCTGCCTGCTGCACTGTAACCTCCAAGACATAATCCTGGGACACTTGATGTGGTGACATTGAGCTTAACACACAGGGCTTGCCCTGGGCCTTTGATGCCTCCCATGTACCCCTTGGGAAGGGGCTGGAATGAACCTTATATCTACTAAGGGAAGGTTACATGGGGTCACACAAGATTCTGCTTCCTAGACGAAGAAGTATGATAGTGGCAGAGGGCTCTGGCATTGCTTTTCCTAGTAGAAGAACTTGAGAAGAACTCTGACTAAGAAGAATTTAGACATCAGATCCCTGTTGCTTGTGGGGGAGGCTGGACCAGCTCCCCCGATCTGTTGGAGGCCACCCCAACCCTGTATATTCAGCTAATCTTAATATTAATTATTTGTGTCAAGCAGTCCTGTTAGGACTTCCTTTATAAAACTGCCAACCATGAGCCAGCGTCTTCAGAAAGTATTAGCAGAACAGAAAGGCAGAAAGAGTTGTGTTCACCTGCTCTGAAAAGCCTGGTTGTCCAGGGCATGGGGGGAGTTGAGATGGGGCAGTTTCATCAGGCATGTTGTTCACCAGGTCCTGGGATGGGATGCAGCATGGACAGTTTCCCCAAGGATGTATAAGGAGCATCGTGAGAGCAGGAAGTGTATTTATCTTCAAGGAGGTAAGTCAGAGGTCTGGGTCTGAGAGGCAGTGATCTCACCAGATCTGAAGAGAGAGGATAGGCCATTGAGGGTAAAGAAGTCACAGGGTCAGAGAGGAAAAGAACAGGCACAAATCACAAAGCCATGAGCAAGCTGGCTCAGAATTTAATCTGGGAATTGGGACAGATTCAGACACTTATTTCTGTGTGTAACCACTTGTGCTGAGCAAGGAGGCAGGCTTGCTGTGCCCAAGTAACCAGAGGGACACCATGAGCTCCCTTGGCTTTTGCCCTGAGTGTTCAGCACCTGAATCTTATGGTTGGAGGACTTTTTTGGGGATCCTGGGAGTGCCTTGCCTGTAAGGTGGAGAGATGGAAGCGTCTGAGACTCTACGCACCCCACCTCGGACCAGCCCTTAACCAATCGCTGTCTAGTGAAGAAGTAAGTCTGGCTCCCTTGCCTCAGACTGGGACAATTCTGAGAAGTAACTTACATGCCAGAGTTCCCCTGAAGGATCAGACTGAAGCCACCTTCCATAAGACTCTGCCTGAAATCACAGCCTTGCTTGACTTCCTCGCTTCCCTGCCCTGACAACACCACTTCCTTACATGTCTCCCCTGGGATGATAGCTTAATGAATCACTTTCAGAAGAACCTGCATCTCAGGTCCGCTTCTGGGGAGCCCCAAGTAAGAAGCCATCTGACTCCATGTCCCTGATGGCCTATCGCCTCACAAGCAGGCTCTGAGCTCCCCTGTGCGCTCCGTGCAGCTCTCACCACTGTGCTCAGGCCCCGGCCCCTTGGGACCACCCCAAGCGCTCCCCTCCAGCTAGGACGCAACAGAGTAACACACAAGCCACAGCAAGTAAGTACGAAGTGGCACAGACAACAAATGGAAAGATTGAGGTCGGTGTGAGCTGTGACAGTCGGGAGGGCTTCCTGGATGCTACAGGCTTATGCCTGGTCTTGAAAGTACGTGCTAGTGATGCCAAGGGAGGATTGCAAGCAGGGGCTCCGCATGAACAAAGATACAGAAATGGTGAGCAGCCCCACTGAGGGGCTGGTGGCCAGCAAGGAGGGAGGCCTGGCTGCCTGGGCTCTACCATGGGTTGTGCAGAGCACCTGGATAAACCTCCCTTTCATATTCCACCCAGACAGCAAAGAATGTCCCTTTCTTCTCCCCACCAGGCATAGCTTCACGGGCATGGGGAACAGTGGAGGGTATCACAGATGAAGGCTGGCCCTGGTGTCTGGAGGACAAGCCAGCTGATAGCACCTTGCCCGTTCACAGGTAGCTGAGGATGTGTGCATGGCCCCTTGGCATGCCTGATCTGAAGGCCCTGAGAGTCCCCTTAACTCAGCAGGCAGCCTTTCCTTTGGTGTTTTCCTTCCATGCCCTCCTGCTCACTTTAGGAGGAGTTCTGAGGAAGGGTCTGGAACAGAGTAATGAGCAGGAGTGAAGGCAAGAGAGTTATGCTGAGCCATCTGAGTGTGGCTTTCCCCTGAGATAAGGACTTAGGTGCAGGTGGTTTGCTGGGAGGTGACCCCCGGCTGCTCACATACAGGAGTGGAGGACACAAGACAGGGAAGGGAGAAAAGCCAGTCAATGGTGCAGTAATGAACAGGTTACTGCTGCAGGCATCTGGGATCCATCCCACTGCGGACACCCTGAGATATAATTAGGGTGACCCTCCCGCTCTGCCCAGATGGACCCAGTTTAGCACCAAAAGTCCCACATCCCGGGAATCCCCTCCGTCCCTCACACACTGGCAAGGTTAGTCACCGCTGTCATGTAGAATGTTCACCAAACCATGGGGAAGGCAAACTATTTGTCCCTGTCTACCCCTCATTGGCTGAGTGTGGCCCCAGAGGCCGGCACTCCTGGGCTGCCTCTCACAAGCTATTATGGCACCAAAGAAAGGCTGCAGGCTGAGAAGCAGGGAGACGCAGGCCCTGGAGGTAAGAAGCAGTCAGCACACACAGGAGCAGTCCATGTAGTTGCAGGTGAACTCAGACAGGTGGGGGATATGATAATGTCTGTCCTGAGGGCCTGTGATTCCTCAGGCACTTTGTATATGTTAAACCATTTCATTGTCCCTGGAACTCTGCAAGGTAGGGACGATGAGATAAATTGCAAGTCTGAGGAGCCGAGTGCTTCCCCCAAGGTCACTGGCTTTGTTTCTGCCAGGGAGCTCTGTCCAGCCTCAAAGCCCAAGCTCCTGGCTTTTCACTTGCGGCCTCCCACTATCTATTTATCCTCCAGCAATCTCCAATTGCATCTGGCCAGAGACAGATTCCTTCTGAATAGTTCCGCAGATGACTGCTACAAAGAGAGGCTATTGAAAGCCATCCTTGAATTTAGTTAGCAATAGCTCACCTTGAAAAATAACAAGGTTAAGGCTGAAGAATGTTCTATTCAATTCTGTTGTAATTAAGAGAACTTTTCTACACTGCATGCTGCATAATTGAATTATATCACCGATTAATTTTTTAAAATAATTATTCGTAGATTTGTTTCCCCTACCGGTACACTTTTTTTAAAAAAATAATATACTTCGCCACTTAATAAAGCAGATAGATGGTGGGGGAGAGACAGTGGAGGAGATACCGTTTGTGCTGGGTGGTTGCATCATTACTATTGATTGCACAGTCTTTTTATTCACCTCAAAGACACTGCAATTAATAGAAATGGAAATGAAGGAATATCCGTGTTCTGTGAGGCTTTATTGAAAGAGGAAATAAACAATATGTGTAGACAAGCAATAATTCTTTGTTGGCCATGACAGCAGTGCTTTCAGAGGAAGGCTTAACCTGCATCTTAAACAGGAGCCCAGGCTCTCCCCGCCAGTGCTGGGAGACACTCGCCTTAAAGGCCCCTTCGAGGGCCATCAGTCAGACACTCGCCCCACTGGAGACTGGCCGCCCCCTGACCTGTCTGCAGCCTGCTAGAACCAGGCTGCGAGTGGGATCAGGGAGGTCCACGGCGGCCTATGCCTGGACTCCTTCATGTACTTGGTATTCAAGACTGAAGACTGTAAGCGGATTACGATAAGTCACAGATCCCTGGACAATAGTGGCCTAAGTGACGAGGTGAGAGAAGTGGGGACAGGTCCAGCAGGCACTCACGGGTCTTATCCTAAGGCGCGTGGTCCTCACCATGTGGTGCGGCCTCTTCTCTGCCCTCCTTTCCCAGCACTTGCTCTCATGCCCCAGGGCACCACACCGGGAGAGGCTGCCGGCCACTCCCCACTGCTCCCCACCACGCCCCACTGCTCCCCGCAGGCTGCCCCCTTGCCTGGGAAGGCGTCTCTCTTACTTCCCAGGCCAATGGCTGCCCGCCCTTCAGGACATAGCCTGCCCTCCCCTTGTGGTTTGGCTTGCATGGCTGTGTCTCCACCAGAGCATGACCTCTGCAAAGATGCACACTATGCCTCCTCACTGATGTCCCCCGGGCCCAGTGGGTGGTGTGGCACGTGGTAGTGCCAGAAACTGTTGATTGGAGTGAACTAAAGCAAACTTATCTGTGCACATTTACAGTGACCTCTTGCCAGTGCCCCCCAAGGTGTTTTTTTAATTGACATGTAGTTTATACACAGTAAAGTGCACTCATCCAACAAGCACAGAAGAGTGACTTTTTTACATACACACACAGCACACAGCTACCACACAGATAAAGATATAGAACGTTTCTAGCACCCCAGAGAGCCCCCTCTTGCTCCTTGCAGCCCTCCTGCTGCCCACCCCCAGGATAACCGTTCTTCTGATTTCTATCACCATCGATCAGCTCTGCCTGTTCTAGCACTTCATATAAATAGAGTCATGCAGCAGGAACACTTCCCTCAACGCTACGTGTGTGAGACTCATCCCTATGGGCTCCCATGTGCTCCACACTCATCCTCTGCAAGATGTCTACTGAGTGAGCCCTTGCTCAGGGAGATAGGAACAAGCCCAGGGCTGCAGGCAGAGCTCACATCGGCTGCCAGGGGCTCAGTGGCTCAGCACCAGGTCCGTGATGGGTGACTAGGGCTCCTGCTGGGGACCTGGCTAAGGCCCATGAACTAAAGCTGCCACAGGCCTCAATTCATTGAGAAAGGAGGCCCAGGGTACGCTCCCAGGAGGGGTCACATTGAGCTAGGAGATATACACAGGAGGAAGGAACTATCTGTGGTGGGTAGGGGCAGAGGGCTGTGCTCTGGAAACCGCTATTTTTTCTGCCAGGTGACTGCTGGCATGTAACCTGCCTTCATGATCCTTGCAGTAACGCAGCCTGTCTCTGCTCAGGCCCTAACAAGGAGAAATCGGAAACGCGGGTGACATGTGCTTAACTGCAGTGGCAGTGAGCCCTTCAAGGTCAGCGGCCTGCCTTAAATGTCCCTGTGTCCCTGGCACCTATCATATACCTGGTGCACAGTTGTGTGCTCAGTAAATTTACTCCCAGCTGAACAAAGGAAGGAATAACTAGGCCCACACTTCCACCCTTTGCTCCTTCAAAACACCTTAGTCTGAGATGGTGATCAGGCCTCCTTCTCACTCTGCCCTGGGTGATCTGCACCCATCAGCACCCACTGGTCTGTTCCAGAGGATAGCACAGCCTTGCAGGAGCACACTAGGCCGTGGCCTGCCGTTAATGCAGCCCGTGGAGGCTTGCTCCGCTCTTGTCATTGCCTGCCCAGGCCGTCTGCCCTCTGAGCCAGGGGCCTTGCTTTGCTCGCCTCTGTGCCTGCAGCCCCAGCGCAGGGCCTGGGCCAGACAAGAGCAGCTTGGTGAAGAGTGGGGTCTCCAGCTGAAATATTCATGTGCTCTCTTAAATAAAGGGGAGTTTTAGGCAAGGAAGAAGAAACATTCAAAGTAGATTACATTCTGAGATTCTAGAATCTTACATAATAATATGTGTGCAAAAAGAAATAAATATCACTATTTCAATATCCACATTCTTTCCCCCTCCCCTGCCCAGTAAGTAGGATGCCAACTCTGTCATTTTGGGCCTGGGTCTTTTTTGTGCAGAATCATGGTAACGGGTAAGCGGGAAAATTGAAGGGAAGAAAGTCTGGCTGGATTTGTTCACACAGAAATAGTCATGCAATTAGTAGTGGGCAGGAGTATGAGCTGTCCAGAAGGTGCAAGGGGAGGAGGTGGGAAGAGGCATCAAGGGCTGGTTCAAGGAAAATTTTTCAGAGTTAGGAGAGTGGGGAAAGTTACTGAGAAGCAGCTGCCATGCCCATGAGGAACAGGGAAAGAGAACGATAAGGACGCTTTGTTGTGCATTATGGATAATTCTGAGAGAGCTCAGTAGGGACTTGAATTTCTGCTCAGTTGTTTTGGGTACAGAACTGGAGCTTCGCCCAGTGTGCCATGATGCAGTGGGGCCATGGGGCAGGCCACTTTAAGTAGGCTTCCCATGCAATGACACGCCAGCCAACGGCCGGTGGGGTGCACAGAGCATTGCTGGGGGAAGGGGCAGGGGAAACTTGGGGAAACTTGGAGAATTTCTGCAAGTGCCCTAATAGGTCTGGGGTCAGCCTGAGTCTTTGTAAAAACAAGGATTTTGGTACACTGAACGTGATCTGGGATGGCAAATAACTTTCATCCAAAAGCCAATTCTGATTAATTGGTTGAGTCTTCCTAGGATGCTGTATTGAGAAGGATTTGAGGTAAGATTCAGGCTCAGTAAGAAAGAATGGTATGATTAATGTATTCAAAATAATAGTTAACGATATCTGTCCTGGATGCCATGGAGAGCAGAGTGGCCATGGTTGAGTTTCTTGGAGGTTCTTTTCAAGGCTCAAGGTCTAAGTGTGAGCGTGAGTCCGTGTGTGACCAAGTGTGTGGCAGATAACCTCCAAGGGGCAGGATGGCATATCATTAAATATTGAAAACCTCAATCAATGAGCACTGGAATATAATATGAGCCAATTCTTTTCATTTTAACAAACATTTACTTAGTTCCTAAAAATGTGGCAGATGCAGAGGGCGATACCAGGGAGGAAAGTGTTCTCGCCCTCAGTGAGCTCATGGACTTTGAGGATCTTTCACAAATGAAAACAAACAAACATTGGCTCACCCTGCTCTTGCCAGCCTTGGGGCAGCTGGTGCCTGAGATAGTGTATCCAGGTGGCTTCACACTTATGGTGTGGCAGGGCTCAGAGTTCTGCAGCCACTGCTATTTTGCCTGTATCTCTTAATCCAGAAACACATGGAGGAGGGGGAAAAAAAACACCCATGCTTCCAGTTACCTGATTACCTAACTCAGAGATGTCTCCAGGATCTCATTCAGAGTCCACTCATTGAGATTTTATGGAAAATAAGATCTTTGATTTAAAAAGCTTGGTTGTCTGTTCCTCAACCCACAGCTGATTAGAAGCAGCAAGTTTTGACATTGGGATGGGAGGTGGAGAATCCTTGAAGGAGTCCTCTGATTGAGATTAGAAATAAACCATCAAAGAGGCAATGAGAGAGGAGCCTGAAAACCACAAGAAGTACAAAGCAGACAGGAAACCAATGAAAGCCCAGCCTTAGGGGTGCTGTCAGCCCCTCTCAACTACCCACCCTCCAGGCACAAGCAGCTGCAGCTGCTCTCAGATTATAACTGGTCCAGAGAGGACCAAAGTGCAAAGACAGGAACATTTCCTGGAGGAGTCAGGCAATTGGCTACGCTAATCCCAAAGAAATAAAATTTCATAATGGGATTATTTTGGGCATTGGACGCACCAGCCGGAAATTTGTGTCAGGAGGAGGGTGGGTAGGTATGTACCTCAAACCACACCACTGCGATGATGTTTTGCGATGATGTTTTGTGCCGTCCATGAGCCAGCTCTGAAAGGCTTGCCCTTATAAAATAGCCTGGCTCTGATGCTTCCTGCAGCACCACTTTGAACCTCTCAGGGAGGCATAATTTCGTGGGGCTGAACTGCTGATCTAGGTTCTTCACACACATTCCCTTCAAGCCTCTCAAAGAGGCTCAAGCCCACGTGGTACAGGGGCAGACAAGTGGCTCCAAAGCTGAGGGGGCCTGGAGGGCTGGGGTGGGCTGAGAGCTTGCAGTGCCCACAGACTGTGGCCGCCTCTCCCTGCAGCCTGGTGCTGCACATGAGAACAAAGGCTTGGTGAGGCAGAACTTCTGATTCTCCAACAAGCTGGAAATTGGAGATTGCTGTGAAATCTCCCAAGTTGAAAATATTTGCAACTAATTCAATATTTTTGAAACACTCTGTAGACCACAGAAATTTGTCTATGACTTTTTTTTTCCTCAAGGATTCCCTCCTCTTCCTACACGTCACATCATGTGTGATCTTTTTGGAGGGTATATTATCCTGCGTACACCAAGGAAGAAATCAACTTATAAAGTGGCCTGGTGATTTGCCAAAGGTCCAGAGCTGGTGAACAGAGAAACTGAGTCTCGAAACTGGGTCTGAGTTTAAAAGTGACTCAGATTTCTCTTACTGCACTGCCATTCAGTATGTGTATTACATTAAAATTTCTGAGGGCATCTGGATTTTTGCCACTTGCAACACATTCTGGCCAAGCTGAACAAGGGACCATTCCACTGCAAAGGAGCCTCTGAGCTGCTGTTTCCGGAAGGAAAGTGATCGTCACTCCTCAGGAGGGCTTTCTCCGCTAACACCAAGCTGTCCTCTCTCCCAGCAATGGCACCCAGAGGCTGCTCAGAGGAGGTGGGGAGGAGATACAATCCCTGCATCCTGGTGTCAGAGGTCCTACTTTCCTATTGCAGGCAGAGGTTTATCCATCTGTCCCTTTTATTAAAAAAATAACTATTTGGTAATATGCAAATTTCTAGAAACTAATACAGCAAACATTGTTTTCCTGTTCCTCAGCTTAAAAAATAAAACATCACCAGTTCAAGTGAAACCCTGTGTGCCCTTCGGACCAAATTTTGCAGAGATATTCATCAGCTGGAATTTAATAATTATTATTTTCATGTGTTTCCTCATCTTTTGGAAGACCACAGTCTTTTTACGTTTTTAGGTTGCACACATGCATGCACACGTGCACTGGCACACTCATGCAATCACAGGTGTGCAGTATCACACATGCACACAGAACAGGTGATTAATGTTTCCCTTTCAGCTTCTAAAGTGAGCCTGTGGGGTCAATGGGACTGATTGTATTATCCTCATGTTATGGAGGAGGAATATGGACTTCAAGAGAGGTTAGGGGATGGGCATAAGTCACCCAGAGGGTGGCAGAGCCAGCCTTGTACCCTGGTCCTCCTCATACCCCAGGCATATCCTCTCCCCAGGTCTCAGGGCCGTGGCTCCAGTTTGCTTAAGTTATGGGCAAAGATGGATGAGTCTAAATGGAAAAAGCCTTTCCCCCTCAGAATGAAAGTAATCAAGCTTCAGTTGGAATTTGTTTTTCCAATTTATTTAATGCACTCTGTTTTCCTTTAAACTTCTCTCATTAATTGATAATGTTCCCTGCCCAATCTGTTTCTTTGATTTGCTTCTCCCTTTAAAGCTTAGGGCTGGGAACTGGGTGTGTGGCATTTAAGTGATGACTTGTTTAGGAAATTGATATTGGCATTTTCCGCATGACTTGCCTTTCTTCAGTGAGTTACTTTGCTCTAATTCTCTGTTAGAAGCTCCAACTGTAAAGGAGAAACAGGCTAATTAAAAATCGGAAGCTGGTAAATTTCACCTTGAGCAGCTAGTATGTGCTTTTGGCAGGAATTGATGCAATTATTTATCAAACAAAATTGTCATCCAAAAGAACAGCCTTTTTCTTTTAAGAGAGAGCAGCAAGATATTTATTGTTGAAATAAGCCTTTAATCCAAAGATGAAGCAATGACATGTGAAAACCAGGTAGATTTTTGTCAAAATGAAGAGTTACATGTATTTTAAAATCTAAATGCTGTTAGATTTTTTAAACGACAGACTAAATTGGGCCTCTAATTTATTGCTGAGCTAAAAAGCACTATGCTAGGCCACCATAATGACTTGTCAAATTGAGCTGAATTGAGAAGACGTCAAAACACCATCACCCTTAACCAGTCTTTAAGGTAAAACAGCCAATTGTAGAGCTGTTCCACATATATAATATTGATAGAGTCCTAAAGAAAATGAGAGAGTGTTTTTTTTCTTTTCCCTAAGAAAATCACATTATTCACAAACTGCAGGGGTCTGGGGGGGTCAAGTCCTTGAATCAGGGCTGTGTGTTGCACTGTGGATTTCCTAGCTCAAGAGCCACTTTGTCAGGGTGTGCCCTGCCTCGGGTGCCTATTTTCTGTGGAAAGACAAGCTCCAGCAGCATAAATCTTCTCTTGAAGTCAACGCAAACCTCTGAGGCGAAACAGCTCATTCAGAAGGCTTTGTTCTTCCGTAATCTTCAAGTTCCATTTCTCAATGTAAAGACTCCCTGTGTCCACAGCCCGTGTTTGCTAGGTTGGCAGCAACCTCTGCACGCCCCGCCTGCTCGCGGACAGAGCTGGGACCCTGGCAGGGGCCGGGGGTGGGTAGGAGCTTTGTCTCCCCCCAGCGCTTCCTAATAGCTCCCTGTCCCATCCCTCCACCCCTCACCTCTCACCCCTGCCCCTAGAAAGCCAGGCCGGAGATAAAGCCTTGCCTGCAGGATTCTTCCAGGAGGCAGGATTGGGGGACTGGGTGGAGTAAAACAGGGAAGGAGGAAAAACCAATACAAAAGTGCACTTTGGAGTTGGTCTCTGCTGTGGGCAATCGGGGCTCAGTTTCCCTAGGCTCTTCTGAGGAGCCATGTGGTACGGTGCTGTCAACTAGAACTTTCTGTGGTGCTGGGACTGTTCTCTGTGCTTCCCAATGTTGTATCTACTAGCCAGGTGCAACTAGTGGGTGCTTGAAATATGGCTCCTTTATTTCATTCTAATTAACTTTAATTATTTAAATTGCCATATGAGCCTACGGACTACTGTATTGGACAGCACGTGTGCAGACTGGGCTTTCAAGTTGTCTGCCCAAGGAGTAGAAGAGGGTATCATTTATCCACTGGCTCTAGCACCTGTTGCTTCAGGGAATGTTATGCCCTGACACTTCCGGTTGGCCCGCGTGGCTGCAGGTGGTCACTGCAGGGACACCACCCCCCACCCCCCACCCCTGGCTGCATCAGAGAAGCAGGTGCACACTGGGAGTTCTGGGGTGCAGCTGAGGCAGGAGCTGATGGGATACTCCTGTGCAAAGCTGGCAGCAACAGA